>JAOEGS010000464.1:63071-122332 GCA_025447755.1 Corythornis vintsioides | reverse complement strand
GGTGACTTGGTCTAGGTGATCCTGCTCGGGCAGGGGGGTTGGACTAGATGATCTTCTAGGTCCCTTCCAACTCCTAATATCTATGAATCTATGAACATCTCACAGGCAAAATAAAGCCTGAGATCCTCTGCTGTGATACCCTGAGGAATTCATACCTGCCTGCCCTCACCAAATCCTGGGTCATGGTTTCCATTCTTTCCCTAATATCTTTCAAAGATTCCTGTTTCAGTTTTGGCAGTACAGATAACTGTTCAAGCATAGGGAACTTCTTCCACACTGACCTAACAAATAACCATAATGTTCAGCTGTAAGAACATGGAAAAAGATGATATGAACAGAAAAAAAAAGAAGCAAGCAACTTGAGCACTACATGATGTCTGTTGAGCAGAAGAGCAAGCAACACTCTTTTAAATAAAACTAGAGAAAAATAATTATAGATCTCTCTTCTCAAACCTGCTTTTAACTCACAATAAAGACAGCACAAAACTTAGTGGATTAATTTTGAGGTTAATGGTCCTTGTTTGTGTCTATAGATCCTCCCTGGCTGGTCACAGAATATTATTAATATATTTCACAGAATAACAGAATGTTTGAGGCTGGAAGGGACCTCTGTCCTTCCTCCCCACACCTTTCAGGACAGCTCCAGAGAAATCACACACTACAAATGACTTTTCAACTGCATAACACAAGCAAGGAACTTAAGTCTTCTGGGAGATAAACAACTCCTCTAAGCAAATGGGAATGTATGTTTTCTTCCTAGCTGATTATCTGTAGCCAGTGGTCTGGAGTTTTATGCCAAATACCAGTAAGTTCAAAGTCAGCCTGAATATATGCAGAGCACAGATCAATTATTAACTGCACACTCAGCCTTTCCTGCTCAATGTAATCCAATTACAGTTCACTTGTTTTTCCCCTGTGGGTCTCCAGAACATCTCTTGACCCTTCAGTACAGCAAAATGATCTTCATGAGTACAAACACGTCCATGAATTCAGCTAATGAGAGATCTTTCAGTTCTCTCCTCTTGGAAAGCAGATAATGAAATCTGCCAGAGTTCTTGGCTGAATGTTGTGGCTGCTTCTTCTGTCCTCAGTTTTGCACACTCAGAGATTTAGAGTGCCATATGCTAAAAGAAACAAACAAAAAGTTTTGGCCACCGAGTCCTCTTCTCTCAAAGACTTTTTAGTACTGGATTTGAACTGAGAATTCTAATTAGCATTCTTATTTTCTGTGAAGCAAGCTTCCAGAAAAAATCAGCTAAGGGATGAGAGACATTTCTAACCACAATTTACATGAGAAACTGACTGGGAGATCTGCCACCCCAACCCTTTCTGCTCACAGTGCCACAGCCAGCCTTCCATTTAAAGGCAACTGGGAAAAATGTCTTTTACATTCCCCATTCCTGATCAAACTCTTACTGGCCCCTCACTCAGTAAATAACATGAGGTTTCAGGACTAGCTACCACAATTACTTAAAATCAGAAGATATAAAGTCCTGTGTGCCACATGGAATCATTTGATGGCTCTGAACCAGAGCTAGACTGGGAACAATTCTCAGTCACAGAGAGTTGCTTAAAAACCAGCCTTCTCAAAAAGCTGTCTGCCACACTTCCCAACAAGACTCACTTTCCTGCTCCCTGTTAACTATACCTGAACCTTGGCACCATTTCCAGTTACATCAGCTGTGCAGGTTGTTCAGTGAGTGTTGATCTGTAAGCCAGAAGGTGTTCTCAATAGATAGGACAATTGCAATAGCAGAGCCCAGAGGGCCTTTCTGAAGCAGTTACTTTGGGCATGTGGTACTCACATCCCAGTCCTAAATCCCACAAGGTGGTAAAGCAGAAGAACCAGCAAACTGACTCCCAAAACCCACCCCACTGTTTCATTAAGTCCTATCTTCCCTAATTATTTTAGCTCTGCCCCATTGAACTCCAGAGTGCACAGCATGAACAGAATCAAGAGATTCTTTGCCTCAAAGACTGAACTAGATTGTTTGCCTTTATCACTGAATGACAGAAGCTTTAGTTTTGCTTGTGAAAAGTTGTTGAAGATGCAGCAAAACAGAGTCACAAAGCAAAAACAATAAGGAGAATTTACATGCCTTCAACAGGCTGCTTCTGACATAGGGACAGGAGGAGACTACTGTAGATTTCTGGTTTATTAAAAAGAAAAACATCAGTAGCTTCTCACTGATGACATTTGCTTTTCTGCAGTGTTAATTCAGTTCACCTCTACTACAGGTTTTGATTTATTTTCCTATTTACATCAAATTTCCTATTTCCTTCAAATATCAGCTGATTTCAAGACCTTATAGGACAGTGCAGTGGAGTTGATCTAGGACCTGCTGCTATATGCAGATTATGAGAGACCCAACAGAATAATTACACAAGCTATTGCAATTTCTACTTCAGTTTTTAACTGTGTCTTTCCCCCCATCTTTAATTTTTCCTATGCAATTTCAGAGTCTTACTTTCCATATGAAATTGAGAACAGAGCTCACTGTGATGGCAGTAAGTACTGGATAGAAACAAAGAGAAAAGGGGCTCAAATTGTTTAGTTTCTTATGAGATCAGATAATAAATACAGATAAATTTTCAATCACTCTAGGATAGTTTGAGATTCTATCTCTTTTCTTTGATGCTGGCTATCTGCTGTTTTTCTAGATTAGGAATCATATTGTTTCCATGGAGAAAGCCAACAAAGCTGAGATTCAAAGACTTGGGAAAACATTTTCTCAGGGAAATATACTTCATCATATTCATATCATATTTGATTACTTGCAGAGGGAAGGAAGAGTGGAGAAAGGAGAAGCACTAACAGTTTCTTAACATTTTTCTCCCCTGTCAATTATTGTCTTTAGGGACCAAGACAAACATAACACTACTAAGGTACTGGTAACTTCGTGAAATAAGGGAAATACAAATAAATACAGTGAAAATTTAGCCTGGGAAGGAAAACATTTTTAATTTTTTGTTAGGTAGTAGATTCCCATGATGTGAATAACTTTTGTGAACTGACACACTGAAAAGGCTAATTAGAGATGTTTACCCATTTTCTGTAGCTTAGTAATGACCACTGCAGTTTGAGATCTCTACTGCAGTGGTATTAAAAATGCTCTGCCAAGTATTACAGTACTGCTACTCAGTAGGACTATGGGAGCTCTACAGCCATCTATAAACACATACACATACCTGTCTATATACCTGTGTAGTTACCCACATACACATCTGTATACATGTGCAATTTAAAAACCCATGGCTACAGTAGGTAAGACTGGGGAGAAGACAATGCTGAGTTCTTGCATACACTTGTCAGAGGCACATGTATGATTTCTACATTGACATATGGTGATACCCAGCATCTGTCATAACTTTACCTCATGAACCACCTGCCCTCTAATGCTCCAAGCACTAGAAGGGTTTTCTGTATGGGCAGCATTGACCTGGGTGCACAAAACCATGACTGGGCATGAGGAGATTTTATTTCCTTTCCTTGACACGACACTGGTCTGTTGGGTAACTCTAAATGAATCATTTCACCACCACAATTCTAGTGTCTCCATCAATATGGACTGTATCTTCTAATGATAGGACTTTCTTTACAGACTGACAGTGCAAAAGGTGTTGGGGTTAAATGGGATTATTTACTAACTTTACTAAAACCAACTGATTTTACAGAAAACATCTCAACTGGCTGAATTAGATCATAGCTGCCTCTACAAGTTCACTTTCATATAAGCCCTTTTTAATATATATAATATACTAAGAATAACCCTTGAAGGCACTTTCACTTCTTCTATGGTAAATAGTTAACATGAGAAGTCTGAATTCACAGAAACAGTGGCAATGACAAGACTTTCATTAACTAATAAATAGACTAGTTATTTGTGAATAATAGGAAAGAGCAGTAATAGGATAAATGAGCAGTAGCTTGAAATATATTCACAGAAGGTGAAGTATTGAAGTATATACAGACTGTTCCAATATAGTGTGTTAAGTGCAGAGGGTTTTAGGATTATCACAAGAATATTATTTCTTACCTCTTCAGTGAAAATGCCTATTCCCATTTCACCTGGAGCCTAAACTACACTTAATCAACTAGTTATTAAGCAGGGACCTGTGAGGTCCTACTATACACTGTCAAACTCAGCAAGATTCCTTGAAAAAGAGCCAAATAGAGAGAAGGAGTCCCACTCACTTTTAATGCTACAAAGGACATTGTTATTCATAGTCCAGTAACTTTATGGCAAGCATAAACCTCGTGGAGGAGGAAGGAGTAACACATCTGAACATTATTTTCATTGGAATAACTTCAATTCCAACGAGACTAAGAAATAAGAGGTGATGAGATTTAAAAAAAACTATATTACATTTGGAGCAAAAGGCAGAGGATATGCATGACTGAAATGACTTCTGAAAGGAGCAGAAGCATGCACAGAGTAATCCTGAAAGGGACTTCCAGGAGTTAACCAAGGTCAGCTGCTTATCTTAATAATTCTTTGCATATAGTGCTATGTTTTATAGTCCAGTTTTGGAGCCTGATATCTCACCAACTCTCTGTTATATTCATTTTAAAAGTGAGTAAATAAGAGGTACAGATCTGAGAAAAGCTCTATTTTTTAAATTGCCTGAGTGTGCTGAGAGCTGCTCCACCTAATTTCCAGAAGTACTCAGTCCCCATCTCCATCTGAACAGAAGTGGAGATCTGCAGATGATGTAGCTGCCAAAATTCAAAGCCTCCCTTTGTTGCTACTGAGCTGCAGCAAAAGATCCTGGGCTCTTGAACCCAACCCTCTCTCTAACCACCACTGAAGTCGTTCCAGAACCTCACATTTATAGCTTGCTTGCACCTGTATTTTGTCAATAAAAGTCAAGTGACTCATGTTTTTAATGTCATTTTACACTATTCTGGCAACAGAAAAGGTAGTTTAAACGTATATTACATTTTAATTCACTTTAGGATTATTTTCAATTGCTTGAGTGTAATTGAGAAGCACGTTCCAAGGTTTGACTTCAGCAGGGGCTAACCTCTGCCACTGGA
Source organism: Corythornis vintsioides (assembly GCA_025447755.1). Classification (NCBI taxonomy): domain Eukaryota; kingdom Metazoa; phylum Chordata; class Aves; order Coraciiformes; family Alcedinidae; genus Corythornis; species Corythornis vintsioides. The sequence goes on along the minus strand of JAOEGS010000464.1, from coordinate 117,294 downwards.
GCTATGCACTGGAATATTCATCTATCTGAAAATCATAACCACTTGCCTTTGGGAACAAAACAGAGCTGGAAATCTGGGATTAGATGGGAGATGAGAAGAGACACGTATTCCTCAGTACTCTCACTGCCCTGCTGTGACTTCACTTAGGGGGGACAGGTCCAGGCTTACACTGTCCCAGCTGCCCCTCCCAGGGACTTTGATACTCATCCCATGCCAGCCTGAATCCTAGCCCCATGACATAACCTGGAGGGGAATTACTGCAAAACACATCTAGATAATGAAACCCTTTATTTTTCTCCCCTCTTTATAGTTTCATTTGAATGGTACTTGAAAGCTGAGCTATTTTTGACTTTGCAAGGCTTCAGAGCAGTCTGGGTCATTTGGTCAAGTGTATACATCCAGTCATACAGCATTAACTTCTATCCTGCCACAGGCTAGTGACTCACCAACACACTTACTCATCACTTCCAGTGCTCTAGTACCTGATGACTCTTGAATAATTCAATCATTTGTCTGGGATGATGTTTGTCTACAGAGAGATTTCTGAAAGCACTGCAAAGACTCAGCAGCCAGAGTTTTACTGGAAAGACACAGGGCCTATGCCCCTAAAATCTTTACCTGTTTTTAGAAAATCCCCATACCATGAACTTTTTAAGAAAAATGGATTTACACCTCTCATTTTGGTCAGTGAACCTAGAAAACTTTGTCATTTTCTGGCTTTAATAGCAGGCATACTGGCCATATTCTACTGGAACACCCCAGCAAAGAGGGATACTTGTGCCAAGACACAATGCAGAAGATAAAATGATGATATATTGCAGCACCTAGTGTTCCTGTACATTCATAGTATTCTTCATTTCCTTCTATTGGAGGCCTAATGGATCTCAGTGTGGGATAAACAGCAAGGAATTGCTATTGCAGAGTCTTGCCAAATGAAGGTCAAAGCGTATTTTATACCAAACAATGTGATTATTCAAAGACTGAAGAGGCAAGTGCAGCACTGAATGCCAAATAAAAGGACATAAGAGAAATGGTCATTTGCAAATACCATGAAGTTGATAAAGTTGCAGACATGGAAATGAACTTAAATCAGTGCAGAATTCTCTACTATTCTTACATTGGTATCCCTTTGGTAGAAAATCAAGAGTGCTTACCATTCTTGGAGAGAATCACAGCCAAATACTCATGAAAGTAGGTGTTGATGTAGAGCAGAAGGCTTGGAGCATGTGCTGTGAGAAAGCTAAATGCAATATTTTCCTTGGACATGACAGCATCAGCATAAATGGCAGAGCTTGAGGTGCTTGCATTTTTGGTGACAGGATAAGGCTCTTGGAAAATGTAGGTAACAGAAGTGCCAGCTTCAAATAATGCAGAAACCTCTGAAAGCAACATAAAGAAAGGGAATCATCATTTCAGCTACTGCATTTTCAGATCTCTCAGGCAGGCATGGGCATGTGGTGACTGCCTCAGTACTGCAAAATGCTCCTGACCCAGCTGACACCTCAGTTTCTTCATTTGGACAAGCAGTGTGTCCTTCCTCACAGTCTGTTTGCCTGGCACTGAAGGAGGACACTGTATGGAAACAGGGCTCGAAATTCAGCTATTTTAGTGCTGGAATGAGAGCTCCACATGATGGACCAGGCCAAAATGTCTGCCAGCCAAGTAAGTGCTCAGTTCACCATCTTCTGATGGCTGACGTGTAAGGCAATATTCTCTGTCTCCCTCCCACAGCAGAGACAATATATTTGTCCTTTCCAGTCTCCTTTCTAAATTGCCTGCTTTTTATTTGTCCTGCTCCTTATTCTGGTGTTAGCAACATCTACGAGCCCCCAGAAAGTTGCAGTGGGGACACACTCACCAGAGACTGAACCATGCAAATCAGTTTTCTCCTAAATGCTACATGGTTATTTTTAAAATCTCTTAATGTTTGGATGGGTTGTCACAGTAATGGCAAAAAGACCCCACCCCAAACCCACAACATAAAAAGAACTCTTTCTTGTCACACCATTGCTCCAAAACTCTGTGTAGAAAAGCTCTCAAGATTATGTTAAGGTGGTCAGATGTGGATTAGGCTTAAAAACAAGCAAATGTAAATGTAGATATGGGCAGATAAATGGTATGGAAAATTTCACTCCTATTTGTTAATTTCTGGGGCCAAGTTATATTCACTCAAATACGGGAAATATAGTAGGATATAGTTGGTAACATTAGCAGTGTAACTAACACTACTTTAATTTCTGAGGCCATCACTGAAATCAACAAAAGGAAGCATTATAACCTGCTTAAGATAAATGATAATGCCAGAGGGACAGCTAATATTAGAACATCTCATGACACAGGGGACACCAAGCTGACGTGGGTGAAACTGTGCTGTGATTTAGAGACCACTAAGGACTTGAGATCAAAGCTCACTGCTCACCTTCCTTGCAGTAAGGTCCTTCATAGGCTGAGTTGGTACAGTCACAGGAGTAACCATTATACTTCTCCACACATCTACCTCCATTATGGCACAGGTTACCATAGCTGCTGCAGTGGCCTGGACATCCAGGTTTAACACCAGGGGTCATTTTAGCTCTTTCTTCAAGGTCAAGTTTCTGTCCATTCAAAAGCAGAGATCGGATGCATCCCAAAAAGCCCTTTTGTCTGGAAGCTGTTCCCCCTGAAAAGAGAGAAAAAAGGACACGCATCCCTTGGTGAATCTGCACAGTAATCAAAGCCCTGGAGACCAATCCAGTGGCATAAATAGGAATCCATGAATCGCAGAAGAAATATTATCTATCAATGCATACAGTAGCAAAAGATAACAGATGGGCAGCCCCAGAAACTAAAGGTCTGCATTTATCTTTATCAAAGGACTAAAAAGTTGTTTGTGACACTTTCTTTTTGCCCTTCTGCCTTTCCTTCCTTATCTACTGCCCTGTCTGCAAATTCATTTGGGAAAAAGACTGGCTTCTTTATCATATGTCTGCATATCACCTAACACATGAGACACAGAAACCTAAAATGCTGGGGGTTTTTGCTATTTGTTGCCATAGTAGAGAGAATAAATAACACCCTAATCCCAACAGCAGCCGAGTTACACAGGCTGATGAGTCCAGATAGCAGGGATGAATCATCTTCAGCACCAGGCCTGCTGGCTGCAGGAGAATGACTTGCCTCTGAATTTATGCATGACTGCCCAACCTGATAGGGCATGTGAATGGTAGTTACAGGCAGGAAACATGAGTTCAGGTCAAAGTTGTGCTATTTATTCTCCTTTTTAAACAGAGCTGCATTTCTTCCTGAAGACCAGAGCTGTGTGGTTCTGTGCAAGAGGGCACTTCAGGCTCCACAGGCTAACTAGCTTCTTACCTGCCCAATGCAACTGCTATCACTGCTATCATGGTGACCTCTGAGCATGATAATAATGAAGATTTTTAGAGCACTTTGTGAAAATATCACCATTTTTCTTGCTGTAGGCTTTGTCTGGCCATTGGCAATGTTTTGAAGACACTGCCATTTTGACTGCAGAGAAATCTTAATTCTGGTTCAGGAGTTACCAGCATGTGTAGGTTCTGAAATGTTAGTTTTACTGGGGATTGTCCTGCAAAAGTACTATCAAGGAAGATAAATACTAGATTTGAATGAAAATAACTGAACTGTAGATAGTGTATGGAAGAGAGGTTTACTTAATGCTAAGTTTATCTTTCGTTTTCTCACAGAAACAAATATTTTCACATTCCTCTTTAGCCAGCTTTTCAGGTAAGCAAATGTTAGCTCACTTACTTTAAAGGCCCTCTCAGCACAATAATTGGGCCTTCTGCATTTGCTGCACTATGAAAGCACAATCCTTTTCTTTGATGATTTAGCTCCATAACCAAACACACCATACAGAATTTGCAGCAATGTCCAAATAAGTAGAAATGTGATTTATTCCATTAAGGTTACTGTTTACTCAGTTTTCCTTTGCATGGGAGGTAATCACAAATATTACACAGACAAATGACAAACTGCTGCCAACTATTCCACAGATGTCTTATTTATTGCATTACCAATGTTCTTGTCACTCTCTAAAGCACTTTGGAAAGCCATGTGAAGTTTACTACCCATCTCCTCCTTTAAGGTCTGGTGAGTATAGAGCTTAACAGAGACCTTCTACATGATCCTAGATCCAGACAGGATTGTTAAGCAAATCTGACCATAGTTAAGCAAATCTGTTTATTACTTGGGCAGTTTTCTTCAATTGCCTAGACCTAATATTCAAATACATTCCTGCAAAGCAGAGAAAAACTGAATACAAACAAATAAAACTCTTCCCCAAAATAGGCTTTGGGCTGGACAATTTCATGGATACCACCTATATGTTTTGTTCAGAATAAGAGATTTTAGGATAAGCCTCAGGGCCATAAATAGCAAGGTTAAGGGTGTTCTTTGCTGAGTGGAGGTGACAGTCAAATGAGCCATGCTGTTTTCAGCAAGGTATTCATACAGCTGAATTTTACTTAGAAGTCTTGGGGCAAGGAAGAGAGAGTCTGAGAAGAAGCAAGAAGCTCAGAACTGAGCACTCAGGGTGCATCTTGGTGACACAACTGGCTAAATAATTAACTTTCTGTCAATGAAATGAGGATTTGCTTTAAAAAATCAAAAGGCAAGAACTGGATTAGGGAGACTAAAGTGGTGTGAATATTGGGAGCATTCTTGCTTTATGTAACTGAGCCAAGGAAAAGGAAGATATAAGAACTATAATTATCATTCATCAGGAGTAGGAAAACTTTGTTAAATTCCTCAGAATGCAAATCCTGAGTGCAAATCCTGTTCTCAAACTGGTCTGCAAGGACTGTCTTTCCCCTTCATAAACTGGAGTGTTATGGTCATGCCTTCTCCACTAGAGAAGATGGAATTTAATCTCAAACTACACCATGAGGGGACATGATGATACAGCTCCACAGGGACCACAGGGATAAACCAGAAGAGAGGTGCACTATCCAAAAGGATGTCATTCGTTTGGAAAGCTGAAAGTAATTGCCCATTGGATGGAGTTATTTTTGCCTGTCCCTTCAGAGCAAGTGATGTTGCCAAACTGGTCTGTTGCTGGGCAGCTTGGTGCAGCTGATACCTAGGCTGGATATTTCTCTAGGGTTGACTCCTTCTACTGTAATTTTTTCAAGATTAACAGAAGAAACATAACAAGGATATCCATGTTGTGACTGAGATAGCAAGACCCACTGAAAGAAAGTGACAAACAGCTTTCTAACTCCTTTAGGCTGTTTTAAAACCCAAGCTTGTTTGACTTTTGAGTCAAGGCCAAGGAGACTGACAAGGAGAAGTTATTCCTCCCTTCCACTCTGCACACATAAAACTATCTCAGAAGCTTGCCACATACTCCATGTGTGCCACTGTCAGACTTAAGACTTTATGTCTTTATTCTATGTTATTGTGACAAGCGTAGCCCTAGAATACATCTTTCTGCCAATACACAGATAAATATATAAGTGAGGACCTTGTGAGTCCATTACACATTGAGCACAACAGCTAATCATAAAAACATTACTTAATCTGCACTTTTGTCTCTTACTGACTATGCAGAACTGTTTCTCCATTACAGAGAGAAACCATAATTGGATACAGTCAGATATTTATAGGATGTGATGGAATAAAACAATAACTGCACATTTAAATCCTGCCACATTGTGTGGCCCATTCAAATCCTGTCACACTGTGTGGCTATGGATAGAGAGATAAAAGGCAAGGGATTAGATTTGAACACCTCCATTGTGACTCCCATCTTTTTGGATTTATCTCCAGGCAGATCTACTAAGAAGGTCATTTTCTTAGACAAACCTAACATTCAGAGCTACTCCATAGAAATGCAGTTTAAGAGCATTAAACACACCCTTGGTTATTCCTAAGTACATAGAACAAGTTGAAAATTGGTTTCTATGCCAGTAATGACTCAGGCTCAAGTTCAAGAACATACAGCACTCAAAATTAGCACGGGGGCTATGTAAGTCATGGTGGGACCCCCAGGTTCTCCTACAGTCTCTGAACATCTGGATTTCTCTGCTGGAGTAAGCATCCATGGCATCCAAACACTGAGCTCACTGTCATGTATCAGTTGCAACCCTGAGACAACCCAAATTCACATTTTTCAGTCTTCAGGACACAGCTTTGCATTAGTTCACAACGAGTGTTTTCTCCATCTAAAAGGACTTGGTAGTTGTTCTGATTGGAGGTGTTTTTTTGTAGTTGTTTGGTTTCTTATGGAGGGGAGTATTTGCTCACGAGTGGTATATTTCTATCTTTGAATCCACTCTTTTTTCAATCCTTGTCCAAATTTAAGAGAGAGAATATTATGTTCTCCCATATTTCAAGAAAATTGGTAGCAGGGTGAAAAAAAGAGAAACAGCATCAAGGTCTCCATTTGGGAAGACTGAAGTATGAATTCATTCCTTACTGGACATAAAAGAACATACAGACATAAAAGAGAAATCCTTCTCTGTGCTTAGTCATTGGAAAATCTTCAGTAAAAGCCTAAATCTCCTAAAATACCTAAATCAGTCAATCTGAAACTTCAAGAAAAGGCAGCCCTTCTTAACTCACATTCTAACAAAGTATTTAAGGGCTGATTAACTTACTCACAAGGTGTCATTATGGCCAGATCAGCAGTAAATGAAGCACAGCTCCATGGCTGATCACAACTGACTGTTTTGGTAACGTTACTGGAAGAGGCTTCTGTTCAACTATAAATCATAAAAAGCAACAAGGCTGTTTGACAGGCCAACTTTAAAAAAACCCACCCAAAAAACTAACAGAAGAACTCCAGAGATATATTCTTCTATTACACAGAGTCCCAAATGTATCTGGGGCTTGGGTTAAGAAGGAAAAATCTGGGCAAAACAGAACTAATTCATACAACAGGCAGGAAAAGCTGACAAGGAATTAATTGGTCCAAATTAACAGAACTACTTTAAAATTATATTATATGCCAACTGTCCCTGTCATCAAATTTTACAAATGTCTAAATTTGTTTTATGTATGTATATAACTCCCTAAAGGGAAAAGACACAAACCCACCTCACATCAACTGCCCATAGGCTGACATCTCTGAAGGAACAGGAAAATAATCATAGTTTGAAAGCTACAGTGGATCTCCATTTGATCATCATCATAATGCTACGTGATAGCAATATAGTTCCTTTTTTCCCCAAAGGATCAATAAATCCTTCCAGAAGATAAATAAACTAAATTAAATTTTGACATTGAGCCTTATTTATGAGGTTTACAAAATATTTGAATTGATTCTGGAGAAGAATCAAGAAAAATATAAAGAAGAAGAAAAAAAAAGGTTTGAACTTAATGACTAGCTACCTCCAGTGGGGAAACAAAGTTCCTTGTTTATATGGAATGCAATAGGGAGATTCAATCAAAAAACATTTGAAACATTTTTAAAATAGCAAATCACATCAGTTATATGGATTATTAATTAAGAATGTGCATACTAATTGTGGAAACCCCTTAATCACTGTCAGCATGCAGAATGCTGCAGGAACAAATATGCTGTGGATTATAGGGGGATTGGGAGCAATATTATGTGCTGCTGCTTCTTTCATTTTTACAGTGTTGTTCATGCATTTATTTTTCAGATGGGAGAAAATTCATTCAGCATGGTTGAGGTATTAAATCAGTTGCTTCCTATTAGAGACTGGATTGAGAGTAGGTGCATTTTTGGACTTCTGCCACTTTTCCTTCAAGCACATTGGGACAAAGAGAGTCAGAATCAGGAGGCTGCCCAGGTTTCCATCTCTTCTGACTGCTCTTAGGAACACTTAGGAAGTTGCAGACAGTTTTGGCATCCAGTATGGTAGAGCTCAGGGCCAAAAAAGCACTTTCTCAAAATATTAGTTTTTCTTTCCCTTTTTTTTTCATGGTTCAGTAAAAGTGTGGAAGGACAACCAGATTCAATCTGTTTACTGCACAGTGAGAACTTTTCACCTCTAGGATGAGATAAACTGTACCCTGGAGTTCACTCTAAATATCAAGTATAATGAGAGAAAAAATTAGGTCTAATGTGTTCCTCAAAGCATGGCCACATTCAGTGAGGTACAAATTCTCCACAAAAAAACAATGGTCTCTTTTCTATGCAGTTGCTGCCCATTTCCTCAACCCCCAGCTTGTGTGAAGCTTTTTTGCCCCAGGTGCAGGGTTTTGCACTTGGCTTTGTGACAGGGGGTCAGTAGTAGGAATCAGTAGTTACCTGAGTGGCCCTGAACAAGAAACAGGTTACAACTCCATCACCAAGTAGAATACTCCAAATTGCCATGTTTGAATATAGAAAAGGGATAATTCCCTTTGCAATCCATGATTACATTATCAAATATAAGCTGTTCCCAAAGTAGTTTTCATTTGCAAGGGAAACAGGAAAACGAACTACATGCAAATGAGAACTTTTATATTTTTTTCTTCTTTTTTTTTTTTTTTCCTTTGAAAGATCACCTTCAGTTGAAACAAGTGCATTTGCTTTGACTGTGTTCATAGCTCTTTCACACATGCACTCTATGAACAAATAAGGGGTTTGGGAGTCACACTTGAAGGAAGAGAGTTTAAAACCATACTGGCATCATGTTTTGACCCCAAAACCCCATGACAAATCTGTGCTTTTCATGTTGTATCTAAAAAGAGAGATCACATTTCCTACAGCAAACTACATGACCAGTGTGGCACAAGAATAAATGCTATGAATTCTTTGACAGTTAATTCTGTTTCAAGCAGTCCTAGACCCTAAACATACTATCTAGTACAGTATGGTTAAGCTATGCCTAGTGCTTTCAGTGTAAATGCAGCAGTTGGGGTTTAATCTGTCGCTCATGCAGGAGTGGAAGAGGAGAAAGCAGAATTAGGTCACCACACATAAACTCAATGGTGAAACAACAGCATCAGCAAGGTATGGAGACAGCAACACTGTACACATCTACACAAACCCTTACATGGTCCCTACCTACAAATAATTGGCTGTTGAGCTGCAGGCGGAAATGTCCCTCAGCAGGAGCCTCCAGGACCTTCTTGGGAAGGCTGTCCACCTGCAGAGAGGTTTGCTTCAGGTTCCTCTCTGCTCGCACGTAGTGCCACTGGTTGTCATTCAGGGCTGTGGGAGACTGCACCGTGGCTGCTGTGGGGCCATTCCCAACATCTATGGAGAAGGTGATCTCTTTGGGGGCTGGAAGAGATTAACAGATGTGAAGAAGAAGTGAAGGTCTGAATTAAATTGTGGTTTTGACATCAAGAAATCTTACATAAATGTAGGGTCCATTAAGTTTTATGTCAGCAAATAGTACAGCATCATTTACCTCCCATCTCCTACACAGCAGCTTATACATAAATCTAAGCCTGCAGCCTCACTGATCTCTGCTGTGATTATGCTTGGCTGTGGGTACCCTTCTCTTCTTGCTATAGCAATTACTGTGCTCTAGAAATAGTACTTCTCTTTTTGGAGAAGTAAAAGTGACAAATGCTGCACAGAGATCACACAATGGTAGCTAAAAACTTTGGACAAATACCACTACAGTGGGAGAAAGGATGAAGGAGCTCTTTCTGACTAAATCCTCCAAAATGCATGTACTTAACAATTACAGAACTTGGCTGTATATGGTGGGAGAGAATCCTACACTTGTTTGTTTGGCTGAATAAGCCTGACCCAAGAAGCAAGGAAAAACAGATGAGCAAAACTAGTTCCTTGGTGATCCTCAACTAAAAAGGCATGTGTAATACATGGCCAGAGATAGCAGGGCTCCTAGAGAGAGAATAATTGAAAAGCAAAAGCCATATAAGGAAATCCATTTTGCTCTTTTGGAAGCCTGAAAGTGGCCAGAACTTTTTCACATTCTTGCTACTGATTATTTCTCCTCGTTCTAAAATGCTAAATACACCAGAAAGACCAAGAACCAGATCCACAGACCACATAACCAGAAGGCTGTGGATTGAAAATTCATAAAAACCTGGTACTTCAAGCCCAACAAATTGGATAGGTCTGGTTTTGGAAGCTGCTTCTTAGTTAGTTAAGATAGGAAACACTCCATGGGGATAGAGAAAGATCTATTCTGAGCCACTGCATCTGCTAAAGGGCTGTTTCCCTTCGAAGCAGCTGGTCTGTGGAGCTTCCTTGATGCAAGGCCTTTAGGCTGCAAATTCCATCTGGCAGCAAGAGACAACACCAAACTACTAATGAAAAGCCTGACTTTAAAAGACAAGACTCTCCCCAAAGTTTCAAATAACTCATTTTTCTAGGAGTATGGCTACAGATAACACACATACAAAAACTTTCAGTAAACCATCCTCTTAGTAGTTTACAGTATTTGTTATATTTTATATCAAAAAAACATTTTTACTTCTATATTTCTGAGAATGAAATGCAGAATACTGAAATACAGTATCCACTACAACCAAACTGGACTTTGATAGACAGTTTACAGTAAATCATACCTCATTACCTTGTGATAATATACCATGACATTTACCATTGTTTTAATGAATCTAAGAGCCTTGGGGGCCCCTCTTTTATTAAATGGTATGTTTGGGTTATTATAAGCATATTATAGAATGCATAGCACTGAGTTTGTTTACTAAGCTTGACAGAATTTGGAATACAGAAGTCATATTTCATGTCAAAAACCACAGTACTCTTTTGTCACTAAATTAATACTTGAAGTCATCTGAACAGGAGTGAGGTGAAACCTCACTAATTAAGTTCCTTGTTACCCTCCTCTATATACTGAGTAGCAGTTTACTGCAGTCACTCACTGTATTTTGAAATATTCCAGGTCCATTACAACTTTGAATGACTTGGCTTGCATTAGCATCCTATCCTTCATGGACTCCCACCTCATAGCTGTACCATACACTGAGTTCCTCTAAAACACTAAGGCTGCATCAGACTATGTTGGTAGTACAGAAAAAGAAGTAGAAAAAAGTGGTTTGTTTTTTGTTTTGTTTTGGTTTTATTTATCTTTCAACTAAATTTACAGTCTACAAGTAAATCTAAACAGTAGCTTTCTCTATAGAGTGTTGAAAAAGTAATTTTAGTGCCTTGTTTAAGATAAACCTAACCATAACAAGATTAAGTGTAATGACCAAGGCTGTACAGGGAAAGTCTGACAGGAAAGGTAGATAATTACAGATGAATAAGCCTTTCTGTTTCCATCTTATCCTCTTCAGACACCTCCAACCATCTCAGGACAAGAAAACACCTCCTTCCCACTTCCCCTTCATCTGTCAAGTTGGGTAAATAGCCCGAGGTTGCTCGGCGGTGACACTTACAGCTTATTTCAACTCGTATGAAGTCTTTAATCCCAAGGTTTTCCAAGAATACCCCAGAGCTGGCAGTCGTTTTGAAGAAGAAGGAGATGTCTGCGCTGACTTCAGCGTGGAAGGTGGGGAAGTGCAGGTAGGAGGCCTCCGTGTTGAAGGAAGCAGCATTCCAGAACTGCCCTGCAAAAACAACCCCCTTCTCTATAGTTAATTGGCACAGGCCAGCAGCTGCAGGCTTCACGTGGAAAGTCACCTTTCAGCAGAGAAATAATTCCAAAAAGCCACCCCAAACCAAAGAGGGAATGTTCTGTACCTATGGAAATTGAGAAGAGCTGGTACTCACTGTCTCCATAGCAACGCAGAGGGCCGACTTTCCAAGCAGCCTCCGAATTTGATCTGTTTGTGTCAGTGATCACAATCTGAGTTACAGGCAAATGCACTTTGAAAGCAAGCAGGCCACTATCGTTTGTCCTGGATTATAATAAACAAACAGAAAGAGACAGATTAACCACAGACCAAATCCCCAGCACTGCTTATTGCAAGGCAATATTTGAAAGATGTTTACTTAAAGATGAAAGGTCTTTTGCAAGATCACCTAGGAGAATTGTGACAGGTGTACACTGCTTAAGATATGTACAAACACAGAGATGCTCTCTGCTCCTGCATAATACTGACCAGTGAGGATACATGGCATTGACTGGGACTGTTTCAGCTGCACAGAAGGATGGGTGCTGCCATTCTGCCCCATGGGCATTCATGTAAACTGGGCTCTACTGGGTTTCTTCAGCAGGATGAATTTTATGTGGAGGTTTAAGCCCAAGTTTGTCTCCAGCTCACTACCAGAAATGCAGCTGACAGAATTGATGTTGGCTTTCTGCTTTATCCAAGTGGGAAGAGGAGACCTGATACCTGATCCAGCAGCTGCTTGCACAGGGCAGCCAGGCAAGAGCTGGAGAAGTTTCAAGAAGGCTGGTACACAACTGACTCAGCACACTGAAAAGATGGCTGAATGGGAGTCTGGAATGAATCAGCCCTGTGCATTATGCAGCTCTGGAAACTGTGGTTTACCAGCTGAAAAACTGAAAGTTGATTTACTGTCTCTTTCTATCAGCTGGGTTTACTCTTCAGCTGTAACTAACTTACAGCTGCTACAAAAGAAGAGAAAAGAAAAGAAGATTCCTATAGGATCTTTTCATTTTTATTCTGAGCATGCTGGGCAAACTGTTGTCCTTAAAATGCAGCACTGTGTATGAGGGCAGCCCTCTGATCCCTGAGCCAATTCAGTGCCTTTGACTCTGGCAGGGTAAACCTTTGTGCATTCATCCCACTGTACTTGATGAGTTCCTCAGACATCCAACCCTGACCCTACCAGAGCTGAACTGCCCTCCTGAGGTATTTCTCTATTGATTGATTAGAGAGAGTTGAGTGCTACCATATCTTATGTCCACAGTGATTATTTTTTTTCTTTTCCTAGCTCTCCTTTGGGTTGAGGTCTGCTGTGCATCCAGGAGCATAAGCCTGGCAGAAGTCTTCCTTCATGAAGCCATTTCCCAGTAGGATCCCAGACCACCTCTGTGCTGCTTTAGAAGCCACCCTCCCCAAACATACCTCTCACTACAGTTCCAGCAGTGGGAAGGGACTTCAGCAAAGAAAGAATAATCAGAATGAACACTGCTGCTGTGCTGTGACAAACAGCCTTGGATCTTGGCTTAGTTAAGTGCTCTGCTCTGATTAACACCAGAAAAAAACAAAAGGGGTGTTTTGATCTTTTTGATAAAAGTGGCAAACATTTAATTTATTTTTCATTGTTTCTAATTGCATGCAGCACAGTTAATTGTCTCATAATTCCAAGAGGGAAAGGAGAGGTACTTTCTCCAACCCTAACATTTTTTTCTTGCTTCAGTGGGTGTCTGACACGCAGATAATTACAAAGTGCAGCAAGATGAAATTCCTGGGCATGAGGCAGAGTGATGCCTTCAATCCAGACTCAGAAGGAAAAACACCATGTATGAATCTCTCATGGAGGTCTCTTAGCAGCATATTCATAGAGCTTGTTCTTTCAGTCTTTGAAAGTTAGTGTAAATGCTCTCAACAGATTAAGAAACAGTTGTAACAAAAGCTGAACTATATGAGTATTTTTTCAGAAGGTAATTAAATAAGGTGTGGGTGGGAGGAAGAAAGTAGGCAGAATGAATGAAAATCAGAAAGGTGCACAGAAAGAGGACATAAAATATGCAATATACACATGAATAACAGCTGGAATTTATTTAAAAAAAAAAAAGGTAAGTAAAAAAATCATGGAATCTTTAGGGAGGTTTCCTGCAAATGTATTTTCACTTGAAAAAATACTGCAGCCTTTTGACTAGCAATGATCAGTATTAAAATAAAAATCAGTATCTTTCTACACCTAGCACTGAAGATATCTACAAAAAAGAATTAAATGGTGACATTTTAAAGATATCTTTTCCACATCTCTGAAAACTCCATTGCTTATTAGATATTCTGTTATATTACATGCAGTTATTTTATATTGAATTCTATGACTATGAGTTTTCACTTGCTATATGCCAGTGTCACAAAGAACCTTAGTAGCATAACTTGTGTGAGAAAGAAAAAAATACTCTAGAATAAAACCCTTCACTTTTATGTTAATGCCTTGAAAACTCAATCAAATTTCTCTTGAAGCTCAAACAGTACATTATGTATTTTATTCTCTCACACAAGGAATAAAAGACTTGTGTAAAAATACATACACAAGCAGACACTGAAATAAAACCTATCAGAAAAACATTCTGCCTTTCAGAGACTTTGTTAATGACAGGAAAAACATACCTAGTGTTGTAGCTTATTATTATTATTATTATTATTTCATGGTGGGAAATCAAGTTTTTGATGAAAATTCAACACCTGAGATGTTTCAGATAAGAAAAGCAGAAAAAAAGATTGAAGACAGTATGCAGGCCCTCATGGGAGCTAAAGTTTGAGTGCCTTAAATTCCTGGTGTTCTTTAAGTTGAACTTATTTCAGACTCCATTTCTTACAAAGCAGCACAATTCATCTTCTCTTTACATGGTACACCATGGCAGCCTCTCAAATAGAGTGTATTATGCCTCAGAGAGGAGAGAGACAGCTTCATGTACCTGTACAATAATTTCCTGAAGGCACAGCTGTGGTACTACAAAATAGAAATATACCAGGGTTTGGACAAAACATTTGGAATTTTGCCTGAAGGGGGCTTGGGGATGACTTTTAAAGTACAGTTTTCAAATAAAAAGTACTGTTTTCTGATAGAAAGCATCTGCACTATGATGTGCACAGCCATGATTGTGACTTTTAAATAAAAATAAAACCTTGTAACATTCTATTTTTTTGAATGTGTTCCCAAAGTTCAGTTTTACTTACATGTATTTTAATTTAGCAGTTCACATACCCTTAAAACTAGATGAAATTTGGTTTTCCACAGCTGTTTCTCAGGTTAGCCAAAACCACCACTTTATTTCTCTAGTGGGTTTCACACTGCACTCTGTCACCACTTCCACCAAGTATGTTTTTTGTTCCATGCTATGCCCCACTTCTCAATATGGACAACTATGGGTGGGTCCTTCATGCAAGGAGGGTCCTTCAGGGTGATGCTCCTTGGCCAGGAATGTAAGTTAAGTCCTGATTTCACAGAAATCAAGTTTTATTCCTTTCAGGAGTCCTGCACATGCAGAAAATGGTACAAAAGAAGTAATGAACCTACTGCTTACCTGTCTTGGCACTCAATTTGGCACAAATTTAGAAGAAAATCTGAATTTTTTTCAGAGAGTGGAAAGCACCCTCAATGAACAGATGTTTCTCTGAGCTCTTTGCATAGAGAGCAGTATCAATTTGTACTTCCCACAAGCAAAACCAAACCAAATCAAATCCAATAATGCCCTTTAAATTAAATCACTGAAATATTTTTAGCTATGGGTATTAAATACACTTGGATGTCATCTATTTATCCATGTCTGAAGATTAATCTCTGTATCTACCCAAAGGACTTCCTCAATAAGCTATGAGGCATGTTACACATCAAACAAATGCTTTATGTATGTGGAGGAGGGGGGTGAAGAAAAAAAATTGCTGCAAGTGCAGCAATGCTAAAGGTGGTAGTGCAGCAGTTGGATACCTTCCAGTGCAGCACAGGTAGTCCTACCTGTAAATGACAAATAACTATTTTAATGCTAACAAGATGAGACTATTTTTCTTCTTCCTGGCTACTAATAAAAGCATGCTCAAAAAAATCTCACTCTGTGGTATCCTAACAGTGAAAGCCATCATAAATTGGTAATCTCTAGAGAGCTGTTTCCATATTTTCTTCTAACAGAAGGTAGAGCAGTGATGCCATTAAATGGAACTACTTCTGATATGATAGCCTATTGGTATATTTTCTTCTCTTACTCTGGTGGGGTCTGAGCCTCAGTAGCTCAGATATTCACTACAGATTTCCATGGATACAGTACATGTGGGGAAAAGAATACTATCCATCACCAAATGTAAAAGAACTGCCTGAGGAATGGGCCAGGGAAACAGGCTTCCATCAGAAAAAGCCTGTGCAGGACACAGAGAATCATTATGCTTGGAAAGGAGATCTAGGATCAAGTCCAACCTTCACCCTGACATCTCTCTATCCACCAGCCCACAGCCTCTAGTGCTACATCTACTCTTTTTTTTTTTAACCCCTCCAGGGATGGTGCCTCCACCCCCTCCCTGGGCAGCCTGTTCCAGTGCCTGACCAAATCTATCATTCATAAGCCAAAGGAATACCTTTTCAGTGCTATTCTACCCACCAGTTGCATCCAAAAATGCTTTACTGGGTACAGTGAGGTAGAGTCATGGCAATAAAAACCAACAGCAGAAGGGGCCATACCTTATAGTGGAAGGCAAGATGCAGTGGCTCTCTTACAGGGAAAGAGTTTGGTAATGATGGCAATGAACTGACACCTCAGGGGCCTGCTACAGCCAGCTCTCTGCAGGCAGCTCTTCTAGGCTGGTGACAAATGCAGTCATCAGGCAGATATCCCAGTCAGCTCTGTACAGGCCAGCTCACCTGGCAGGGTTTACTTACAAGCTCACAGGCTCCATGGAGTTGCCTGGAGTGCTTCTGAGGGAACAGCAGTGTGGGATAGTGGCTGAGCAAACAAAACCTGTCAAATCTGGGCTCAGCAGCAGCAGCTGGGTGTCTCTGCCCTGCTCTCCTCAGCCCTGCCAGTTTTAGCATCCTGGCAGTTTTGCACAAACATAACTTGTCCAAAGAGTGCTTCATTTGCTCCCATGTGGCTTTGCTCCTTCACAAACAAAGCTAGATATACTCCATAGATCTCTGGGAGACAAAGTGGGTCTGACAAGAGTTATGTCCCCTATTCCCTTCCCCCCCAAAACTTCATGTCCTGGGGGTTCCTTGTTGCTTGCAGTACTCCAAAGGCATGGTAAAGAGGTTACTCTGGAAGTGGGAACACTCAAAATCTTAGTTCCCCAGTGAAGAAGGATGTTCTGAGAGATGATAGAAGAGGATACTCCTACAGTTTGAATAGTAAGACTGAAGAATAGAAATAAAAGATGGGCAATCAGCTACTGGTCTGAATCAATACTGTCCACCACACTCTGCTGAGATGCCTGAGCTTCCTATACAAAATAACTTCCAGAAATGCTGCTCTCTCTCTACAAAATGAAAAGCTGTAGGGTTCTGCATCTTTCCTAATAATATCTGCTTCAAGAATGCAGCTTCTGTTTGAAACAGTGCACATCTTTGGAAAGGCAATCACAAATGTATCTCATCTAGGCATCTCTTGTCCCAACAGTTAACTTTTCTCAGTGTTGAGAAAGAAGAAGAGAGAAATAAAAAATATTTTCTGAACTAGGTTCAGCTTCAGCTTCCAGCCACTGGATTTCTATGACTGTTCCCACCCACTAGGCAAGAGATTTCAACAGTCAGGAATCTCTTTTGGAAGCATGAATAAACTTGATTTAACACCTTTCCAGATCCCTTGCTTTGGTCAGGGTGACAATTTATGCCTCTGCTCCCATTCTGCAGCAAATAGCATGAAGATGCTCCAGTATTCTGCAGTGCCAGAATTAGCTATCATCACAGTGCTGTGTTTGGAAGTATGGTAAGGAGCTGAATGGAAAAATACACTTTTCACTAAAATGCTTTAATAAAAAGAAAGGTGAAAAATATGAAAGCCTTACCCATATAGCATGCAACCAATTAAATCCCTATTCATCTGGCCAGCATAACTGTAGGAAGACTAACTTGGTGTTAGTGCCTAGAGACAGCAGCTGGCTCAGAATGTCTGCTTAGATATAATTTAAAAGTCAGCATGCCTAGAAATGCATATTGTGTGCTCCCAAACATCTGTCTCAGGACTTCTCTCAGGTCTGTTTTCTCTTGTTCTCTGCTTCCTTTGCTGCTCTGAGAAATTACTAGCTGCTTCTGTGCCCAAGACATAGTCTAGGGAAACCAAATCAAAGCAAAATCCTAAACCTGTCTCCTCTCGGAGGGATGCTCCAGCTATACTGGTGAATTCCTGCCTCACAACTGCAGTGAGCAACCTGATTTATCTAAGAGGAGCAAAAATGATTTTCTGGTTTTCCACTCTGCAGCACCCATTTTATTTCATGCTAAGGCAAATAAATGCATCTACTGCTGTCTTACTCCTTTCACTATAATGTATAGCAGGTTAAAGTCACAGTTCAGATCTCAGCAGGTTTCAGATTCAAATGTTCATTATATATCAGGGGGTCAGTGTTCTAGCAGAGAAACACAAAAGCAATCTTCAAAAGGCATGAAATTTCTTATGTTTAGAAACTCTTTGTAAAGGTCAGGGGGGTTTTCAGCTTTTAAAAAGGCAACCTGCAATTTAGAATACTACCAAAGTCCCAATTTCAAATGGATTAAAACCCAAACCAAAACACCTGAACCCTCAAACCAACAAACAGTGGGCAGTGTAGCCAAGGGAATTTCTGTGCATATCCTGTTATTATAATGAAATTAGAAGAAACAAGTAGCTCTGTGAGCTGCCAAGCTAATGAAGCATGATTTCCAACATCTCTTTCCCTTGAGGGTTTTCCAAAATCTAATAAAAGTGTACACTTCCTAACTTCCTTCTTGGGGGTTTTAATTGGCTTTTTCCCCTTCAGCCTGGCATAAATTTTCATAGAATGTGTACTTTCTAATACTTTTGAGATTTCTTCTTCTCTGTTAAAGATGTTGAACTGTGTCTGCCTGTTCAAATTCACTGGGTGTGGAAAAATGGAGATAAACACTCACACCAGAACTCTCTTAGGTCTCATTTCCTTATGAGACTTGGGTGACAATCTATAATAAACCCTCATTTAGCTTCACCTTGCATTGGTTTGTATCATCTAGTGATGGATTGTCCTGCAGTCTCAGACTACAAACCCAATGGTCCTCCAGTGTGACACACCCTGCTCCAACAGTCATATCTCACCCAAAAGCACGATGTGGATCATGCAAAGAGCCAAGCACCAGTAAAACCAGATGCTTTTGATGCCCATGTGCAAACATCACCAAAGTGCACCTGATAGCCAAACATTAAATAGAAGATAGATCAACATGCACAGCCAGGCCCTTCTAGACATAGCCAGACACATCACTTTCATAAACCAACTTTTACATAAGGAGCTTTTCCAGAGAAAAACCCTTACAACTCTAACATTAAACTGACCAGTGGCCCCACTGATAGAAAAGGTCCAAGCACTGTCTGGAAATGGAGCTACCAAAAAAGCCCAACACTTACAGTGACAAGGCATTTCTCAATTATTATTTTTTTTCTTTCAAGATCCTTTTCAGTTCCTTTCTAATCACTTTCATGTAAGTGAAGGTTTCACATGGACAACTTGGACATTATTTCCAATACAGTACCCTAGCACAGCAAATCATTTCTTGTCTATTTCCATCATTCATAATTTCTGAACTACTTCAGGTTAAAAACAATATAAAAATACATATTTAGGGAAAGGGCACAGCACATATCACTGAGTGGCTCAGAGGGGAGATAGGGTGAAGCAGAGTTTATGTTTATATTTTCACAGTGTTTCAAACTGAACTTTCAACAACACTCATCTGGCATTTCTGTCCCCTCAAACACAAGTATGGAATTAATTGAAAAATTCACCAGTGAGCTCTCAGCTGCTGTAGAGTCTGTGGAGGTTCAGAGAACAGGAGAAGGTTGTGAGGTGGCCTTCACAAATTCATGCAGCACTGGGGTAAAACAAAGATCTAAACCCAAGGAAGACTTGGAATGTTCATGCTGTAAGACTAAAATTTCTTAAGGAAATTGAACCAAAACCTACAGGAGCCAAAGGAAGTCTTTCCATTGACCTAAAAAACTTAGGATCCGATGTATAAGAAAGGGCACATACATATATTCTGGTTCAAAAGAAAAGGACCTGTCTTTTTGATAGTACAGATGACTTGTACTTAGCTCTGTACCTGAATTTTGCTGTCTATGCCTGAACTTTCTGCTCTGATGAACACCTCTGCAATAACCTCCTAGAGCTTTGACTCATTCAATGCTCCAATCGAATCCATGGAATTTTTAAAACAAATAAAACAACTGGATTTGGCATTCAACAGGAAAGGCTTTTTGAAGACGACCCGTCCTCAGCAATCTGCTTCAGACAGAGATCTTGCCTTTGGTTCAAATAAGCAAATTAAGATGAAATCAGAAGTCCAAATTCTAGTTTGGCTTTCATTCTCATTTGATCATACTCAAGCCATTCAGGGGAACCATTAAAAGCTCGAGGCCTTCTTGCCTTTGTCCCTAACCCCAGCTCTCACACAGACACTGCTATACAGGTGAAAATCATTACCATTCTTCTCTATCTGCGTCACAGTTGCAAAAATATCTCATATCCAGACAACTTTCTTCCAGTCCACATGCACACTGTTGAATGCCCGGAAGAGATCCTCCCCAGTAAAGGTGCTTTTCATTGGCACGGCCAACCCACCAAGCAAATGGCATTCCATCTGGATGAAAGGGAAAAAGCAGGGGGGAAAAGAGAAAAGAGAGAGAAAGAAAACTTGATAAGCAAATCAGATTCTCCCGAGAATGAAAAAGAGAATGGAGGTGGACATGTTAAATAATACTGAGAGAAAAGATGCAAGCTATGGACAAAGTCAGAACCCATAAACTTTGCCCAAGTTCCATTTTATGGAATACTCGTTAAGAAAGCAACAGATGTATGGTAATCCCATTTGGTTTGCTCATGTGCCCATCAACCCATGAGAAAACCTTGGTGCATTTCACCTGTAAAGCCTTTGGGTACATGAACCCAACATCACTGCCTGCACCAGCCGTGTCTAGTGGTTTTGTGTGCCACCAGAAGGGAGATCTGCTCACTGAGGGAGACTGGAAACAATTCTCCTGCCATGACTCCCACTGCTCAACTGTTTGGAACCACCCAGCATTGGCCAAGGATCCCCTGTAGAGCCCACCCGTTGTGAAGGACACTCTAGCTCTTGCATAGGGACTTTTTAACCTTAAGCCTTCTATACACAAAAGCAAAAATCTTCAGAAATAACACACAAACTGACCTCTTACTGAGTCTAATACAGTTCCTCTCAAAATTAAAATCTGTGTTGGTTTCTAAGGGAGCAGGACTAGGGATTTTAATGTGATCTCCAAGGGTGAAATTTCCAAATGCAAAGTTCCAGAAGATGTAAAAATATCCCAGATTAAGGAATCAGGCAGGACATAAGTGGGGAAAAAGATTTCCCTACTTGGGAATTAATTTGTCTCTGTGAAGTTATTGTCTACCTACAGGAGCTCTAAGATCTATGTATTTATATAAACCAAGCTAGTTTTTGTTTAAATTTCATAATCCGTTATACATCAAGCATTAAATATTAATAGTCAGCCACAGTAAGCGGATTCGGATGTAATGAAATTCATGGATTAACATTTTGCTAAGATTGACTTTGTCTTCCAGCTCAGATAACTTTTTCATTGACTTCTTAATCCTTAAATCAAGAAATGTAATCAGTTACACATACAGGTAGATGGCAAAATTTAGCAGAATTGACATATCAAGACTTTTTGATCAAAGGAGCTTGGAAAAATAAACTGCTCTGCTAATGTAGAAAAATGTAGCAACTTATTCTTCTATTCTACTAACATTATTAGCAGGGAGTATTCCTCATTATACAAAGCAAGAAAGTCTAAAATATGAAATGCAATCAAGGTTAACTGTAGAG
Source organism: Corythornis vintsioides (assembly GCA_025447755.1). Classification (NCBI taxonomy): domain Eukaryota; kingdom Metazoa; phylum Chordata; class Aves; order Coraciiformes; family Alcedinidae; genus Corythornis; species Corythornis vintsioides. Next base: position 95,771 of record JAOEGS010000464.1, on the reverse strand, counting down.
TGTAAGGGACTAATTAAAATGAGTTTTAGAATCACTTGGCAAAATTAATTCATATTTGTTTTCCTTCTAAGCTTAGGCTGCTGAACTGTAAATTCATGAAAAAAGGAAATTAAAAATAGGAAGAGTAACTCCATTCTCATGATACCAACAATTAAGACATGACGAGTTTGACCAATACCCAGGGGTACTCATTAGAAAAACACAACTCAAGAACATCTAAGGATTCATCTTACAAAATTGTGCACAGTCATTTTAGGTCTCATATTATTGTCAACAAAACACATTTCTTTCTCTTCAACTGATTTTCTTGCAGAAGTTGATTGCTGCAGCCAGTGAAAAAGGTCTATACTATATTATTGAGAAATTATATGGTAAAGCTTGGAATAGTAATGTTAATTGAATAAAAGGGTGATTTGTCTAGCAGTTGAAATAGATATTATACAAAAGTGCTTAATCTAATTTTAAAAGTGCCCATGCAGAAAAAAATACTTAGATAATTCTAAATCCTTCCAGCCATCAGCAAATAATGGTATTCATTAATCACATTCAACCTATGGCAGAGTGTTTTGGCAGAAATGGTAATAAACTTAAAACATAACAGGGAAATAAACAATCATTCACAAGAATTAAGCATGAGTAGTTTTCTGATGTCTTTTTCAGGCCTGTTGTTATTTGTTTTATTGAGCAATACCAGGCAAACACATGCACATTCGGATTTATGATGCAGACTGGGGAAGTGGTAGAAGCACCACAGTTTGAGTCATTTACAGCTAAATTAAATACAGTGCTAAAAAAATAGAGCATTCAACATTATAAGGAGCAATCTTAGATTGTCAAGGGAAAAGACTATAAAAAAACAGTATCTTTTCAAAAATTCTATTTATTAAGCAGAGTTCTGCTACCCTTTACTCAGGCTGAGTAAATTTTTCTCCTTAACTAGTCCCTTAGAAATCAATTGTAGCATTAAGGAAAATTAAGCCTGATTCTTCAAAACTCTTTTCCATGTGCTTAATTTTTTAACACATGAGAAATCACTGAGCTTTTCAGCAAAGCTCTTAAATCTGAGGTACTTCAGCAATGTTCAAAGTGTTTAAGATTTACTGAAACATATATTGTATGTGATACACTTGTAATGCTGAAGAAATGCAGATTTCACTGGCAATGCCAATCTATCCCTGAGTCCTTTCCATGAAGTTTACCCTGTTATAATCTGGCAGAACTGGAGGGTGTCCTGCAGTGAGATTTGAGTTTGGCCAACAGGTGTTAAGATTCTTTCTTCTAAGTCTGTAGATTTGCTGCTCTGCAATCACTCTAACCTGTCACCATTTTTTCAAAGCATTATTAATTCTCCATCACCTCAAAAGTGAATTGACTTCCTTTCTGTGGTGAAGCCACAGACTAAGTCAGTGACATTAATCAAGGAATTAATTTGACCCTGTAAACTAATGGTTACAGAAGTCAGTAGAATTCAACTTAAACATTTCTTATCTAAGAAGTCTAATAAGAAGTGCTACTAGTACTTTATTCTATGCTTACACTGTACCTAGTAGCACATTATTTAGTTTAAAAAGGTAGTCAAAAGCCTACTGCATAAATATCCTTTTTTATGCACATTTGTCTATTTAAAATTGAAAAAAAAAAAAAAAATCCACTATAACAGATTTGTTAAGGTTGTTTTTGAACTCCATACTATGGTTCCGAAGAATATGCGTGAAAAAAAATCCCAAACCAAGCAATAAACCTCAAGTGACAGAATTCACCACTAAAATAACAGAGACCAGTTTCTTTTGAGTGATTTCTTCCTGTACTGCTCAAGCTGCTTTTGCAAGGTTTTCATTTTAGTAACAAGATCCTCAAAAAAGGCAAATATTTTTTAATTCCTGCAGAGCACAATAAGCCTGTCTGCTGATGCTGCCTGGAAGCCTCTACAAACAGCCGTGATATTTACCTCACCATTCTTACTATCATTGCATACGTCATTCAAGAAAAGAACTGAGCAACAGACAGTATTTTCTATCAAACCAAGTTCTGACTATGAAGACAACAGACAAATGTGGGTTGTTTCCAGTGATCCTTGGAAGGAGGTGCAGATGAAGCTCAAATTGACCAGCAATGCATATCTGGCTCTTCTAGTGACAAGAATGGCTGAACACATAGTCACTGGCCCTTTACCTGTGCCCTTAAATCTCTGAAAATCTCTAAATCTGACATTTCTCTCATTTTCTATATTAGAAGGCATTGACATTGCTAGCAATACAAGCAGTTTGAAATAGATTTAGGCTTGCTTATGTTTTAAAGGGCAGAGATTTTTTTCCTATAATATTTTAAGAGGCTCTCAGAAGCTGGAGGAGGGGGAGAAGCAGCATACTCCAAAGAGCATTTTGGACTGAATTGTTGTGTACATACATCCCAAGTAACTTCTGTGGACTCTGTTTACCTTCATATAGGCAAAAAGTCTTAGCATTGGCTTTTGTGTTCATACAGGAGGAGTGAAAACAGAGCCATGCCTTTTTAACTGTATTAAAATCTCTGTCAGGATTTGTCTGCATCATTTGCCAGGTGGTTCCTGTTAGTGCAAAAAATGAAAATCTAAGGATGGAAATAGAATAAGATAAACTGGATCCCTTGTCAAACCTGGATAAAGGAATCCAGAAGGCAATCCAGAGTACAAATTATGATCTCACCTAATCCATTGTTAAAAAGCTTTTGGAAAAACAAAGGAAGGGTTCAGAGAATGAGACTAAGGGAAAAGTCTCACTTGGTATTTTTTCTAAGAGTTTACCAAGGTCTTGTTTTCCCATGCTTGATTTTTTCCATTGCAACATTTTTCTAACTATTTTTAATCAATCGTAACCACTGAATTAAGTAAAACCAAATTCTTCCTCCTCAGAAAAATAAGTTTTTGATACATCAAAAACAGTCTTTACAATAATTGAAGAAAAAAAATTATGGATGAATTGGATAAGTATTAGTGGATAACATAAAAATGAATATATTCCTACAGGCTGTTGTTCAGTGGTCTATGGTGTTAATGACTCAGAATCTGTATTGGTTTAAATGCTCACACCTCTGGGTAATAATACAAAGCAGGGGGAACTCAGGCTGTGCTGTATTAACCAGCATGTGCTACTCACTCAGTACATGCTGGGATTTATCACTGATAAAAGTTGCTTTATGGTTTACAGCCCCCTGTGAAGGTCTCATGGCTCTACCCCAGACAGGGGGAAGCAACACTCACTCTTTGAGGTGTGAGGATCTCTGAACTTATAAAAAAACCCAGCCTGGTTTTAACTCAAGATAGGTTATCAGGGAAAAAAATGATTATATGTAATGTGAACCAGGGAAAAAATGAGAATCTCCAATGCCATAGTTGCTCTGAGCATTGTTCTGTGAGTGTGGAATCAAGCAGAGCCCTTGGTTTTGTACTATACTACTACTCTTCCATGTGGACACACATCTGTTTTATGCCTGTCTCTTTTCAGTACAACCATAATGACCCCCTAACTCCTCCTGAATTTTACTCAAAGCCTTCCCCATGGCAATTGTGCCAATTAATTTTACTGTCCTTTTTCTTTCTTAAAACTGCAGCCCACATATCACTGCCCTAATTTTCAGGTATGACAAACATGGCTCGTTGGAAATGAGTTGGTCAAACACAGCAGCAAGAGAGGTGCCATTCTGTACTGAGTAGCAATGGTGCTGCTCAGTGTTAAGATTCACACTGAATTTGATTTCCATTTCTGGTCAGATCCTGTAACCCTTTTTCAGAGCAGCTACCCAAAAGCGAGGCAGTCCTGCTAATGCATGACCTATCCCCTGGGCAAATGGTACTTACTCACAAAGTCTGTCCCTCATTTTAGAATTATTTTCAGTGTGGTTATGAGAAGGGAAAAGAAAGGCAGCACTTTGCTGACAATTTCAGGTTATTCAGCTTTGCTGCCAAGGTGCACTGCTTTCATACAAAGTCCCAAGCTGAAGTAATTGCTTAAAAAACAAAAGAAAAAAACCATACATTTGTCTTCATCCCTTTCTCTTAAGCAAAGAAACTGCATCCCCCTCTGCAGCAGCTGTTACCATGGTGTGTCTGCTCTTCCTAGAGTTAAGACATTCTCACAGGTGAGAATGGGCAGAAAGGAGGTAAATAAACACAGACATTTGCTGCTTCTGGATTTAACAGGAGGCTAATGAGCAGAACTGCTGAGTAGCAATGACAGAGATGTGCCATTGCACACTAACAATGCTTCAGTAAAAGCAAAACTATCATCAACCCTTTGTGAGGCAGATTTGTGGATAGGCATAAGGATTTCAGACTCCCAAACTTTTATATGCTCAGGAAGATTGAATTCACATCCAAACTAAAATTTTATGCCTCATGAATGCCTCTGCTGAAGGCCAAAGAAGGCTGAAAATATTATGAGTACCTGTATTCTCCTCTGCCAGTTCAGGCTGAGTTGTTTTCTCAATAAATTTCTGGCCAAGTGACAAGTTTCCTGAAAGATGCAAGTGGGAATCCAGCCAGCAGCAGAAATTATGGGAACAGCTGCAGGCGTGCAGGTTAAGAGGAAAAAGCAACAACAACAACAACCACCACCCAACCCAAATCCAAAAATGGAGAGAAGGTTACAGGTTTCAGGGGCAAAACACAGAAAATATTAGCTTTGAATCCTCAGGAGTTTTGCTGAAGAAAGGGTGGATATGCTAACTGTTGAAATAATTTTTAAATCTTATTTCCTTTATCTCTTTTCTTCCAGCTCTGCTTCATTTCAAATCTCTCCCTCTTGCTTTCAAGTCCCTTTCCCATTTTTTCTGTTTAGCCTAATTCCTTCAGGTAAATTCAGATAAACAAACCCTACATTTCGTTAACAGACAACCCTATGACACTGATGTGTGTCCTGCCACATCCTTACTCTGTGCTGGGACCAGCCATCCCTCAGTAGCCTGGATTCAATTGCTAGTGAGCAGTTCCCATGGGTAAGCCATGTGGGTTGGTCTCAGGTCCAGAGAAGTGGGTCCTGCTCAGCAGGTGTCTGGACTATGGCAATATTTGTTGCCCTCACACTGCTCATTCAGCTCCTGTGTGTTCATTATCCTATTTCACCAACACCTTCTCACCATTTCCACTGGAAGGCCATCTCATGCAGTAGCTCACTGCAGTGGCCAGGACAATAGTCTTTTGTCCCTAATCATTTCTACTGTGTAAGCATGAAAACAGTAAGAGTAAAGTAGCAAGTGTGAATAAACAGAATTAAAAACAGCTCATGCCATTCCAGTTCTTGTGAAAATGCTGTGGGGTACTGAAGGATCAAATACAATTAAGACTTCAGGGTTCTCTGCATCTGCAGCAGATCCTCTGGGGCCTGGGGAAGACAACAGGAGTGACATTCACAGGCACCCTGTGTGCAGCTAGTAACAGAGCACAGTCTCTCAAGGTCCTAGTGAAGCCTCACCTATCGTTAGCTTATGAGCTCACCATTTGGGGTGGCTGGTTTCAGATCACTGTGCATCACACAGACTGGAGGAAAGCACTGGAAGTGATGAGTGAGCTTTCAAGTTTAGATCAGATGCAGTTCTTCAGAGCTTTCCTTTTCAAGTGTTGTACAATGGCTGTCAAAGGGCTACAGGGTAAGGTGAGACCACTGAACCTTATATAGTAAAAGTACCTTATAAACTACTGTAAGGTTAAGTAGTTTATCACAGCAGTTTTTGTTCTTAAATGCTATTTTATTTTTCATAAAGGAAGGCAATTTCAGAGCCTAGAAATAACATCACAGAGGTCAGAGGGCAACAGTAGAAGCATCAAAGACTATGAATGGTGCATCAAAGCAAAAAGCAATCATTTCACCACAAGAAAACTTAGTATTCAACTAATATTGATGGAAATATAGAAACCACCTACATTACAAACAACTGTCCCAGAAAAGAATGCCAGGAAGAAACACTTCACATTTCATTCATTCAGTCTGCTCTCAAACAGATTTGGGTTGCAAGAATGCCTTAGCCAAACTCTGTGGCTGTCACTGGAGAAGGTAAAAGCACCATCTGCAGTTATACAAAGTCCCAAAGAGTCTATTTTTAAAGGGGTAAAAAAAAAAACCCAAACAATTAATTGTATATGTGATCCATTTACTCTTCAAAGGTCCATCACAAAGACAGCTCAAACTCTCTGAATAAGGCATGGATGAAGAGTAAGGGAGGACCCTTACCTGCAGCACTGTACAACTCATGCACTTAATGTAGTGCAATGAGAGTTGCCCAGCAAAGCCTCCAGCTCTGCAGAGCTCACAGGCTCATGTAGTCTCACCTGCTTACCAGCAATTCATCCACACAAACCTCAGCCTGACCTAATGGCAGTCTGGAAGCCAGGGCAGAACTCAAGAGACAGGTTTATGGACATAAGTCAATCTGAGAAAAGTTGAGTGGAATTAATACGAGGTTTAATCCAATTCTTGCAGGAACTCATGGAAGGTTTGCTGGATCATGCTCACAGCAAAATGCAATTTGGTAGACTAGAAAAGAAATATAGCTACAATTGGGACATTTGGGACACTTAATAGGAGACTGGATAAGTTGCAGAAAAACATGCTGTGGAAAGCAATCTTTGCTTGGTCCTTTGGGAGACACTACATACACTAATAATAGTCCCTCTCCCCTCCCTCTAGTTTGAAAAGTATGAGTAAAAATGGAATTACCTTACTCAACAGAACTGTTTCCTGTATATGCAGTTTTAACTACCAGCATTAATAATGAGAAAAGTATCCATATTATTACTTTTTTCCCCTCCTCCACCAATGCAGTCACTCGTGACTGAGATGGACTGCCTTCTGCATTGACAAACCTCCACAAAAGACACATTAATTTTGTTCCCATTGTGCTTGCAATGGCAGCTTCTAGGAATAAGAAGTAGAAGATTTGGGCATAGAGAATATTTATTAGCAATATTGATTCATGAAGCAATGAGAACACACCTTGTCTTTCAGTTCCCAGGTTAATACAGCATGGCTGACAGAGAATAACATCTATTTACACAGAGGGAATCTGATCAGAAAGTCACTGGGACAATGTCATTTCCACAGAGTGCCTTTTTGAAGTGTAACCACTAACTAGTTCCTGAAAGCAGCTGATAACTACTGAACTTCATGGCTTAGATCTTAAAGACATCAGAAAATGTCATCAGTAAATATGATTAATTTCTGAACTGGAATAAAAACTGAAAAACAGTCTTAACAGACCAGAAATTAGAAGAGGTAATAATACATTGTTAATCACTTTGAAGCTGCAATCCCTAATTAAATAAATGAGGGGATTTTCTTAAAACTGGTAATAGCACTCACAGATATTATTGGGATGGTGCTTCTGTTCTGGAAAGAATAATTTCAGAAAATGAGATGTGAACATCTCAAGATCCCTGTAAAATTAATTGGGCAAATGAGCATCCTTGGTATAAAACAAAACTAATACCATTCCCCATGCAGATTATATTAAAAGTCTTGGGTTTCTTGTGTGGGTTGTTTTTTGTTTGCTTGTTGGTTTTGTTTTTTAAAGAGGCAAAAAAGCAGTATATTTCAAATCATGCTAAGCAGCTGAAAAAGTCCCTTCACAGAGCTGCAATATAGTTGCTGGACTCTAAGAGACAAACACTTTAAACAATGAAGAAATGAAACCAACACCCGGAAAATAGTTTAGAGAATAATTCAGACACATTTCCAAGTCTTATAGTAATTATAAGCCCACAAGGCAGCTTGGACAAGCAGAGTTAAAGCCATGCTCTTAGCCTCTCCTACTCTTCTGCCACATCCTGACTGAACAGAAATCTCCCAGGGCCAATTGAACAGGACTGTTTTTTTCTCCCAAAACATGTTAAACAGCAAAAGACAACATACAGCTGTACTTACTGTGATCATAACAGCACCCCTTGGGTTGCCCAGCACAGCAGTGGAGAAAGTCCAGTTTTAAGTGCATTATCAAGTAAAAAATAGACCCTCATCAAACTGCATCCCAGTATCTCCGAGAGGCTACAAGCATTACTGCAACTCATTAAACTTCTTTATAGGCCGGTGTGTTACAACACTTTACGGGGCAATGGTAAATAAATAACTGCTGATTTGACACTGCTTTCAACTGCTGAGCAATTTTGCTTTCCTCCATGTTACAATTAATGTCAGCAGTTAATGCCTTAAGTGGTGGAATCAGAAACTTGACTGCAATAAACAAATGCAGTCAAGTCTCAACTTCAGGATATACCCAAAGTGCAGCGTGGCGTTGGTTCAGCTGTCCCTGTCTCAGGCTGCAATTACAGTTCTGTTGGACAGAGCAGCAGGGGCATCATTTGTCATCCTAAGGAAGGCTGGAGTGCTGTGAAATTGGGCACTTTGGAAAAATGCAGCTGTAGCAGAACATATGTATAGGCAAGACCATGAAATGAACTGGCTCCAAGCCAGCATGGAAGGAGAAAAACAAGAGAATATAAATGAAAAAAAAAAATAAATTCATAGAATACTATACTCAGATGCTCCTATTGATATATCCTGACCAGCTTTAAAGGTCAGGATGACAACAATCTGTCTTCTCTTTGGAACGGCTTCATCAATTTCTGGGGCTTTTTTCTTCGCCCTGTTCGCAAGGAGTTTACATCTTAAAAATAGATCTGCTATTTAGTTTTTGCTATTTAATTGGCCTCGGGTTCCTGTGTATCTCTCTTTACAGCTGTAGCAAAGAGAAGGATATACACATGGCTGTGTATATATACTCCTGCACAGACTGTACTGGGTAGAATATGAACTGCTGGGCTATGTTCTGTAGTTCTGCTGTCACTAACAGATTATTATTCCGCTCAAGAGACAGTTTTCTGCTCCTGGAGCAGAAGGAAGAACTCAGTTGGAGCTTTACCACTGCAGTGAATACTGGAATGGGCAGAGGCAGCAGAACAACCACCACCATTTAAGCAGCCACCAGTCCTTGCTCTCTCCAAAGGCTGAACAGAACTGCATGAGGACAAGGACTCCTTCCCCACCTCCTGCACACTAACCTAACCCTAACCCTAAGATCTTTCCCTGTTACGCAACTTCCCACCATAAGACTTTTCATCACAGATGATCAAAGACAAACCCATGTGGGCTGCACCATGGCTGGGAATCAAAATCCCACAGGATCATCACATACATCACCATCTTTCAACCATATAGTTTCTTAATTGAACATACCTTCCTCAAGACAAGTATAACCTCAGATCTGTCTACTACTGGTTTGGAGATGTAGACATCTCCTTTATGTAGTGATGCTTGGGAGGAAACAATACAACTGAAGCATCTAAGTCTCTCTCTAAGACTGGCACGGGATTTTGGCAAGATATACTTAATATATGTGATTAGAGTTCTCCAACAGCTATGCAAAATTTAGCAGGTTTCAAGCATTTCCATTTAACTGTCTGCAACATTTGTTGGTTTTTTTTTTTCCAAGACATGGGTCCCCAGGGGGCTGAGGGTCAAAGCAAATGAAGTCACAGACAAGATCAGATCTAAGACTCACATTTTAGATCCAGTCCTAGGATGGACAAAATGGGAATGCTTGAGGGGCAAACCACTTGCAAAAATACACAAGATCCTCTCCCTCCAACCTCTTCTCTCTATACATATGCTTGCATGAGTATACACACCTCAACAATGGAACCTTTTTCCACTCAGATTTACCCTAAGGAATTAATAAATATAAGTTACAAATTTATGGCTGTAATAGACTTCTTAGGATTATGCTGCTTCTCCCATGTGAAGAGCAGAACAAATGTAAAGCAAACATTACCCTGATGTATGTTTCATTACAGAACAGATTGCAGAAACAATCAGCAATATGCAACCTCTTGTAAAGAAAAGTGACAACTTTCTCCTCCTCCCCTCATCTCCATATTGCTCTCTTTCTCTCCTCCCCTCATCTCCATATTGCTCTTTCTCACTTCTCCCTCAGACAAATGACACACAGCAGTGATGACAATGTGCTGTGTGTTTTCCTCCACTCACATGCAACTGGTCTGTAACCATGGAGGTACAGATGCCCAGAGATTTGGGTAAGATGCAGCTGTATTATGCTGTAAATTCAGAGATACAGAAAAAAGATGTGCATAAAAGAAGCAACCCACTAATATAGGAAGAAATGTGTTTCTCCAAATTTAGGGCTGGTATTTTTTTTCTTCCACATGGTGAGTAAAGGTTTTAACCATACAGTGTTACTTTTAAATAAAATCCATAAATTGACTCCCAAACAGCTGGCCTACTTAACACTACTATGTAAACATCTGTTCACATTCATGCATGCAAATAAGTACATCAGCTAGCAAGTCTCTTAGGCTCAGATTAGTCTTTATCAAGTTGTCCCAGAAACCACTGGGGTGGAGGCCAATGACTGTGTGAAGGGGGAGGAAAGGGAATTCTAAAGCTTTTTTTGGAGAATTGATCCTCAGAGAAAAGATGGATGATGCAGACTACTGAAGAACTAAACTCCCATGCTTTCTATTTTTCAGCATGTTTACTTTAATGGAAGTTTTCTTTCCAGTCTCATCGTGGCAGTTTCCTACTTCATCACATAGTTTAGCAGCTTGTTATATAAACGGACACGGTGTCAATTTTTTCTTCCCCTTTATTCAAACCATCTTTTTTTGAAAGTGCCAGCAATCCCAGGCTTGCTCCTGCTGAACTAAATGGGATTCTTGACATTGACGTGAATGGAAACACGACTGGGCCAGCTCTACGCCTCATTAGATCCACGATTCTATAGCACCCTCTGCAATTCTGCTGAACTCTCCTTTTCGAGCAAATAAAGCAGGTAAACTCAAAGGCCATGAAATGTCACTATTACATTTCGACACTTAAACAGAGGTACCTGATGAATTAGCCATCTTCTTGCCAGGCATCTTAGAAAACTGCAGCCCCCGAGGGATTTCTCCTGGCCATTACCACTTATTGCAAAGTCAAAGAGAGAAAGCTAAGGTTATTGTTTTGCCTGTGGAATCAAAATATGCTGAGGGCGCATGTTATTCCCCAGACTTACAGGTTTATTGTGTTTCTAATTCACACCTAAGGTCACCATATGTCAAGTGAGTATGCATTCTGCTACCATGGCTACTGTCATCATTGTAACTCTAATGCTAAATAGCCTTGGACTGGAACAATACTGTTTTAGATACAGTGCAATTTAGTGCTTATAGCACAAGACTGGTCTTCTGGTTAAAGACAGAAAACTTAATCTTCAGTTTCTACCTTTGTGTTTGTCAGACTCCTCAAAATCATCCAAGTGAGTTGATGTAACTCGGGACCTTTGTTTTCACAACAGAAAGCAGAAGAACTAAAAGCCCTGAAGAAACAAAGTTAGTACAGCAACAGTTGTGTCTTCTCTGTTGAGAATGGTTTGCTCAAATTTCACTCTGCATTTAAAACTGCCAGATGAGGTTTGAAATCAGTTTCTTGAGGCCTCGTACGACTATTGCACGATGATGATGCTTCCCTCTTCATAATGCATTAATGTGAATTTGACCACACAATTGTCATTTCTTGTCATCTAAGTAGTCTTACATTTAAGCAGCCATAATTGTCCTTTGGGTGTTATCTTAAATACATTAAAAAAGAAATTGAATGCTTTCATCACATTATAGCTGGGACACTTTTTCAAAGCTAATTTCTATGTCTGTGAATTATTCATAATACACTTCAAGCAGGCTCTTCTGAATAAGGTAATTGACCTTGTCTGCATGAAGCACCTACTACCTTGCCTTGGGATAATTAAATCTACGATGTGGTCCATTATTTAAAGGTAATGTCTTTTCATTAGGTTAGGCAATATATTATCACTCAACTAGTCACCTAATTCTGCATTTAGTGCATTCAAGTTTTCACTGTTTTGTCATGGGTTACACTCATCACAGCAATATCTCACATTAAGTAACACAGTGTAACAGTAAGACAGCATTCTCTTGATAAATGGAAGCAGGACTTTGAAGACTACAATTTCAACATTTATCTCTGTATTTGCAACCTCAGATGGCTGTGGTTAATTTTATCTTTTTTCTTTTTTTTTTTTCTGTGGGTGAAAGCAATAACGTGTGTCTATTCAGTAAAAAAACTAGTGTCAGACAAAACTCAGGTACAACTAGTATACCAGGTAGCTAATAGAAATTCATATGCTGTTCAGTGGAAACACTGAAGCACTGTTGTAAAGGTATGCTGAAACTCATGTACTCGTGTTTCATGGTATTTCTCCTGAGTATGATTTTGCTGTGTAGGGAAATCCTTGCTTGTCCTTCCCTCCAAGGATACAATTAGCAATGCTGGCTGTTGCTCAGGCTAGCTCTGAAACATTTCAACCTTCCCTGTAACAGATTACTGGGACTCAGTTCCCCAACCACATATTCCCTCAAAAGATGTTGCTCAGACAAGACCAAAGAAACTGATGTTTTCTGCATATCCATTAAATGAAATCTTCTGAGAGAGAAAGCTAAACAGTTGAGCACACAACATTCTCCTGTGCTCCAAGTATTTTGACCCACTTTAGCAGAGTAAAGCAGCTCTGAAACTATTTTAGTCTGTCACTGACAAAGTCCTCCTGCATGGGTAAACTCTTGAGTGGCACAGTGATCTGAAGGAGCTCCTGCATCAATCCCTTTCCTGGCTCTGAAAAATGGCCAGAGATGGTATTCTAATTTATATTGCATCACTCTAGTAACCAGGCTTAAAGATTCTTCTCCACTCCCCTCTACTTCAGTTGTGCAGAGAGTATCTGTCTATGCTATTATAGCAACACAGGATTGGTTTTTTCAATCTATCAGGGCTGAAGTGGTTAGACTGCAAATACTGCATTAGCAAGTTATGGATAAACATGCTAACTTCTCTAAATATTTTTTTACAATGTTGCTGTGTTTTGTAGTTAGTTTTACACTAAAGTGGAATTTAATTAAAGATGCAATAGCTAAGCAGTTAATCCACCATCTCACTTGCCTAAATCAGTATAAATACACTGAATCCAATGGAACCAAACCTGCCTTGTATTTTTGTAGTTGAATCACTTGATATTGTAACTTCTCTCAAGTTGTCCATTAACAGAATAATTGTTAGCTATTCAAAGCTTTTTAATTATGTTATACAAACACAGTTCAGCCTCTGTATTGTTTGTCTTGATTAGATATTGAGCGTTCACTTAAATTTATGAAGCATTGTTTCAAAGCAGAAGTAAAGACGAGGCCACTAAGAAGATTTCAAGGTATTAGAATGAGCATTTCCTTTGAAGACCTTTGGCTGAATTCCTATTTGCATGAATATTCAGGAACAATCTGTCTCAAGAACATATCTGCAAACACAAAAACCTCAGTATTGTAGTCCTGAATGATATGTATAGGATACGAAAATTATCAAAGTGCAACTGAAATGAAATTCCAGTAGGATAGGAAAGACATAGCTACAATTTATCATTTTCCATCAGCAAAAGCAAACTAGCCAAGGCAAGTATTGTTCCAAGCAAGATTACCTGCAACTGGCCTGTCTGCCAAATCATATTTCACAATGGTTGAGTGCCTTCCACTGTGTAGCCACAGTTGTGTACTATACATTGATAGCTCCTGTCACTGTAATATGATTATGTTTACCCATTAGTTCCTGCTTTTGTGCCACAACCCAGCAACTACAATATTACAATGGTTCTAATGGTCTGTTTCACTTTGTTCATTTACCTATTAATTTTGGCAATGGCATATTTCACGGAACATAAATTTCATCCTCTGAAAACATGACAACCTGTAGTACAATATGGTCAGACAGATTCTGGAGCTTTGTACAGAAGTGAAATGAATTGTCCAGGGTGGCATTTTGGAAAGAACATACCTCCCTCTGGAGGCATCGGTTGTATCTAAGGTGATTACCTCAGCAGTAATAGGATGTAATTATTCACTCAATAAAATTCTGCTTCTATTAAGTAGGTACTTCTAATGTTCTGCAGATTGGCTGGTGGCCCTAGCATGTCTCACAGAGGCAGTAAACAAAATGCAGCACAATCCCTTTGTCTGAATCCAGAACATAAACGTGTACTAGGAAGGAAGTGACCTAGAAAGCTGGCACTGCTTTGAACCTGGAGTCTTAGGGAAATAGGATCCCAAACCTGAACCTGAGAAGTCCTCACTGTTGGGAGGACCTTCCACAGTTCTGTGGTAGATACTAAGATGGCAAAAACCAGACCAAACTGACTTTTCACAGCTGGAGAAAAAGCCAAAGGCAGCTGAAGCAGAGCCTACTTCAGGAGGAGACTCTCCCAGCTCTTATGCTGGCATTGAGTCACAAGTATCTTGCTTTGAGGAACAGAACAGTCCCTAAACTTCTGTCATGCACCAGAAGGTTCATTTGAGAGCTTGAAATTGCAGTGACAGAGGGAGGTAGCAAATGCTAATATGCAGAAAGCCTCTAGCTCAGTGGTGAAAAGATTAAACAATAGTAACTTGGATTGGCAGGCTTGGTGCAAGACATCTACCCCGAGAATTACAGTTCACCTGAACTCTTCTTTTCCTCCAATGAACATATCTACATAAAGATGCAAAGACATTCCTTCCCCAAAAGAGAGCACTTCATCTAGATCAACAGATAGTTTTATGGACTGTAGTGACCATTCAAATCTGATCATGTAATTGATGCAATTTTTTCATCAGAGCCACTTTTCGGATCTGTGCTCATTTTTTAGAACATCCTCTCATGGGTTTGGACTCATCAGTAAAACAAACCTGTAAGACCTGAATTAGGTTCAGTAACACAAAATTGAGGAAAAGAACAGCCAGAAATCATTATTATCTTTTCTTTCCTACCAACAAGTGCCACTATGAATGTTTTAATCACATCAAATGAGGCAGCTTGAACAAAAAGAATAGAAAATGGCTGCTGATTGCAGACTAAGCTACGGGGAGCACTTTTCATGCACCATTAATGTTAATATATCAGAATCACTACAGATTGTAAATTAGACATGTCATTTTAAACTTTTTTGGCAAACCAAAGATGTAGAGGAAGGGGGACGTGGAACTAAGCATCCTGGAGAGCACATGAAGCAGACACAGCATCTAGCACAGCAGCATTTGGCCAAAGTTCAGTTGAGTTTAGGATATACATTTGGTTTCAGTTTTTATTCCTATCCTGTGGAAGAGACAGACATTTGTGTATCTGGGATGGTGAGAAAATAGATGCATCTGCACCTCATTTTAGCCCAGATCAAGATTTCCTTCTATTGTTAGGACATTTGGAGTCAACAGAAACTGTATAGTACTGTCTAAACCCTACTGATTCTAGTGGGCTTTAGACATTAATCTCAACTTGGTTTTCTAGAGAAATTAGACATATTTGAATAGGCTGCATGAATGTGCACAGAAGTATCCATTGTTCAAGTAACTTGTGAACACACTGGCTAATTTCAAGTACATTTGACTGAGAAATATGTTCCTACAGGTTTCCTGTACTGCCTAAGCAGAAAACAAAGTGATCCTCCTAGTACTGAGCCTAAGAAAAGGTTGTAATGCATTTTCAGTCCCTGGAAGATACCAGAAAATCCATACAGAAGCTCAACACTTAAGTGCAAACCCACAGGGAGACAAAAAAGCATGATTTATTACTTCACTATTCCTTAAACTATTGTTTTAGCAAAAATAAACAATGTGCTAAGCTACTAGAAAATAAGTAGCACACATAAAATAACCAAAACTGGTGTAGTTGGGAGAGACACTGTTCACTGGGCCAAAGTATGAGAACAAAAAATGTTTAATTGTACCTCCAGACCCCTCACCAGCTTTGTTGCCCTTCTCTGGACTTGCTCCAGCACTTCAATATCTTTCTTATCCTGTGGTGCACCAACCTGGACAGGGTACCCAAGCTGTGGCCTCACCAGTGCTGAGTACAGGGGCACAATCAATTTCCTACTCCTGCTGGACACACTGTTTTTGACAAAAGCCAGGATGCTCTTGGCCTTCTTGGCCACTGGGGCACACACTGGCTCATGTTCAGCTGGTTGTCCACCAGCATCCCCAGATTCTTTTCTGCCAGGAAGCTTTCCATTTCCCCAAGCCTGTATCATTGCCTGGGGTTGCTGTGACCAAAATGCAGGACCCAGCACTTGGCCTCATTAAACCTCATATGGTTGACCTCACACATCAATCCAGTATGTCCAGATCCCTCTGCAGAGACTTTCTACCCTCAAGCAGATCAGCACTCCCAAGGCTGGTGATACTATTTCTGGGCTACAGTGCAAACTCCAGACATCTCCCTTCACCTGGCTGAATATGCCAAACAACCCATGATACCCCACCTGAATATACCATATATTTTTTAGGGAGGTACTTTCAATTATATACCAGATTCAGGCAAAATTGTCACCAGTATCAGCCTGATACCTTAATTTTCTTCTCTGCTAAACAAGGCAAGAAAACCACCTTTAGAGAAGGACTGCATAGATTAATTGGTTAACCTTTCTAAATGTTAATGTTAAAAAAAAAAAGTTTCCTTCTGGGACTTTTGAATTCTGCTCTTGAGAGCAAAGGAAGAAGGTGCTTGATGTTGCTTTGAGTCCTGGACAGCTCAGGCAGGAGCACACCCCTTGGCTAAACCAGTCCCCATTAAAGTCTGAGCCTTCCTTTTATCAAAGGGGCTTGGAACAAAATCAGGCTCAAAAGCTTTTTCATTTTTGTTCTCAGTCTTTCTGGCCCAGAAGATATGGAAAAAAAAAAAAAAGCTTCTCTAAAGAAAGTTTTAAAAGGTTTGTTTTCTTTCAAGTAACCATTTATTTCTAGCTACTTGTCAAGTCCCAGTCAAATCTGATCCTCCACAAATCAATCTACGTTGGGCAGAGGTAAATAATTCTCAATTGCTTTGAGATGGTTCTTGGGAGTAGATGAAGTACACAACTTTTTTTCCCCAAAGGTCTGGAGATGTTTTCTCCAAGCATGCTTGCTTGCCCTCTATAATTTTGTTTCTTTTTACAAAAGAGTAAGAGGCACTTAGATCAGCAACTTTTGTGCTCCCCTCAGTATTGGATGGTTCACATAAGCAAAACATCGAACTCAATACTCTTAGGGACAGCTCTTCTGTTGCTGTTTGAACACCAAGCACAAAATTCTGAGCTAAAAAATTCATCTGAAAATACAGTGTTCTGCTCATCCTCCTTTTTTGTTGTTGTTTTCTCCTGTGTTTATTCACATTTCCAAAAATAGAAACAGCATTTCCCTTAGGCTGTCTTCACACTCTAATGGGGTTAAAGTCCCCAGATTGACAAAAAATTAGCATGGGTCTAACCCAATCTATACAGAATAAAATCTTGACTCCTTTTTCCATAGAATTACACATTCTTTTTTCCTAACTACCCTAGAGAATTAAATTACAGAATCACAGAAACAGAAATTATGCCATTGTACATTTTGTGTATAGCCTCTTAACACCTCTGTCTTCCTAGACAGGTCAGACCAACTAAAGTAAAATCAAAGCATATGTGCTCAGTCCCATTCACTTGCTCCATCTCATCTGATCTGAAAGTATCTTGCTTTACGTGTACTTTTTACCAAAAATCTATATTAGGAGTCAAATGAACCCAAAACACACATAAAGCTGAGACATTAAAGCCCCAAATGCTTTGCTATCCTCCAAGATTATGTGAACAGAAATGTAAATCACTATTGCTTCACTCGTAGCATCCTGGTAGAAGAGGTCAGCTGAGAACTCTCCCACCACTATGATTTACATTTTCTATTATCCAGAATCAGAAAACATCACTCTCTGCACTGGCCCAAATTTGACAGAGAAATTAGTTTAATGTCAGTGAGACAGTTTGAGTCTAATGGAGCCCAAGATGCTCAAAGTAGGACAGCTGAATGAACCAGACAAATGGAAGCATGATGAGAACACACTCCCTGCTGTGACTCTAATGAGGAAGAAGGCACACTTTTCTGCTCAGGCAGCAGTACTGCTTGCTTTCTCCAGTGGTGGACAGGTTGCTGTCATAGCTAATGACCCGTTAATACAACAAGCCATGGATTAGCTGTTTGTTTCTAATTGCCATTGTTTATTTATTGTTAACAATATGCTGAGTCCTGCAAATTAAAAAAGCCTACCACTGCTCGTGAGTGAGGGAAAAAAATGTGTTAATTCTTTCCTTCAAATTGTATGAATAGATTATAGGACTGGGTTTCTCAAGCCAGAGGTATCATTAAGACATGTTTGGTTCTGGCACATGTGTGTCTCATAAAACTACCCATTTCCAAACTCTTCTTTGGCCTACAGAATTCCCTGAACAAAAGATGTCTTCATTACTGAGGTATAAGCACTTGTACCATCCCATACATTTCAGAGGCTGAGGAAAAGGTATCATCCACTTTACTGCAAAACAGAGGTTCTTTAGGAACAGAAGTCCCAACATAATGGATTATAAAGGTTAAGCAAACATTTTGGAGCATCAGTTCACAGCACTGACTTTCTTACAGCACCACCAATGTAGTTCATGTAATGACTTCCAGATTCCAGCTTCAAAGTCTATTGTCTACCTTTATCTTTCATTTACCTGTTCTATGTGTCTATTTATTCACTTGCCAGGGTCCTTGTATTGGAAGAGGTACTTTGGTGGTCAGTAAGCCACAGGAAATCTATTCAGTTCGGACTGAATTTTTTTATAGGTAAACTGCAAAAGGTCTCTCTCTCTCAATAAGTGTAATTCCAAAATTGCTTCTTAGATGTAAAAAAAAAATAAAATAAAAAATTGATGACTCATTAAAGAGAGGAAAAAACCCAACCCAACAAAAACCCAACAGAAATATCCAGTGACAGAATTATGATGTATACATTCTACAGAAGCAAACAGGAGTTATCCATAGAAGCTCCTTTCTCACTACTTTATGTCTCCATACTTCAAAAAGTGTTTTAAATTCACTTGACATATTGTGTCTAAAGCAAACACAGAAACTGGTTCTCCAGTGTTCACTTGGAACAGTCCCAGCAGACTCTACAATTATGCTGGGTAGCATTAAGCCTGTCCCCTCCTGCACTGGGGTTCAAGAAGGGAGGAATCTTTCATAGAACCATAGAACCATTCAGTTTGGAAAAGACCCTTGGGATCATCAAGTCCAACTCTACAAAGTTCACCCCTAAACACCACATCCAAATGACAACCACATCCACAGATGATGACTCAATCTGCCCCCTGGGCAGCCTGTTCCAGTGTCTGACTACAACCTCCCACTGGGTCAGAAGCCATCCAGTATATGACTGAGCAAGGACTTCTTATGACTTTCACATTTCTTGGCCTCCTGGCTGCATTGTGATCTCAGAGAGACAGGATGAGGCTAAGGGAGAAGCAATGTAAGCAGCTGCCATTCCCTCCTTGGCAGCTATAGCACACTTGACCTCACTGCCAGGCAGGAGGGACCACATATACAAGAGAAGGAAAGGGTCAGACACTGGGATAAGGGTAGTTCCTTTACTCACAGGTGCTAGATGCTCAGTTACCTCCTCCATGAAGCAGTGTTCTTTATTCTGAGATGATTTGCATTTTAATCAGCTTCACACTACTGACAATATAGTACCTCTAACTCTTTTTCTACAAATAAGGCAGCATATTGCATGACTGCAGTGAACTCTGTTTAGAAGTCTCTAAATAGAACACAAGTTACCTAGAATTGTGCTGGTGAGAAGCCTTCAGCACTTCCACTTTGCACAGGACAGGCAATGTATAGTGGTGGAAATGTATAGCAAGTCAATCATTCTCAAGAAAGGTATTCTAATCACCCAAGAATAATTATAACATACAATCTCTACCTGCCATCTATCCACCCCTCCCTTCAACATGAGCCACTTTTTGAGGGCATACTGCCCTGTTCTATGTTTTGTGCAAAGATAAATTGCCTCCTGTTAATACAATAACCATTTAGAGTTATTTTGTGCAATGACAAATAGTCTCCTGGTAATGCAGTAACAATTTAAAGTAACTGGAATGATAAAATGGAAATTATATTTGAAAGGCATAAAATAATAGTGAAAAGTCATTTACCTCAGTGGCAAATGACTGCTTGTTATAGGTCATTTTATAACACTTCATGGAACATCTATGTAAAAACCTTCATCAGAAACCAGGTTTCCCACTCCCTTCTCCATAAAAACTTCCATTGCTCTAAAAGACAGTGTCCCCGTTGTATGAAACCTTGGTGCAAACCACATCTGAAAAAGTATTAGAGCTACTGAAGGTCCAAAAAGGGCATCTAAAATGACTATAAAAGCCCTGGATGAATGCAGAACACTCACTGCATCCTGCAATGCCAGAACTCATTGCACCGAGTAAAACAGTTTAAAACACATTAAAAGTAGCTCTGCACATAGCAAGTAGGGAACTCCTGGAGCTTGATTCCCTGGGAGCCAGACTATAATAAAGTTCAAAATGTGATCAGACAGATTTATGAACACCAAATCCATAGTGGATACTCAAAGGGATTGGCAATGACTTAAACTCTACTGCCCTTAATACAGCAACTGTGGGATGTTCTGAAGACATCCAGACTTGTGCACTCACCCTAAGCTGCATGCCTCTAGCAGCTGCTATAGGAAGCAGGACCTTGTTCTTAGCATCTTATGCTCTGACATCACTGGAGGGCTCATCTGGAACTAAAGAGGGAGCCTGCACAGATGAAGAGCTCTAGTAACATACAGGGCATAGATAAAACACCACTGAACTGTCTCAGCTGCTGAATTCAGTCTAAACTAGTCTAAACTCAGAAATTAGGACATGCTCCCTGCTGTCAGGTAGCACTACATCTTCTCCTCTGATAACAGACATGCAAAATGCAAATGCAATGGTTCAGAGGTGAGGGCAAACAGCTGGGTGGCAGAAGGGGGCACAGACCTGGAGACAGCACCTGCTGCAACCTGGCACTGAGATACAGGTTTAGCTGAGGGGCAGAGGGGAGGAGGTGGAAACCTGGGTGCAAGTCATCTAATATGGGGACTTGTCAGATCTGAAGAGGAACAGGAAGAAAGTTCAGGAAGAGGTGTGCAGTTTAGGATGGATGTTTGAAATCAAAGCTTGAAGTGCCAAGGTGAGGGAATTCTACCGGAAGAGAAAAATAAGAAAGAAGAAAAAAAAGCCCACCATCTAAAGACATTCCTGCTTCTTTGATTTTGTTCTAGGACTGATCTTTTCTCAGTCCCTGCCTACACAAATGTGCTATGAACTTGACAGACTGTCAGGCAAGTATTGTAAAGCAAGCTATCCTGCCACTGTTAAGCCGTCACCGTGTTAAGTCCTTGATATGGTGGATGTGAGGCAGCTTCCCAAATGTTAATCCTTTGAGCACACCCACCACTTCTAGAAAACTGAGCACATTCCCTCAGAACTGAGGTTTTGTTCAGTTAATAAAGTACTACCATACCATCAAACATCTTGAGTGTTAACAGTTTAATTAAACTTGCATGTGCACACGTGCCCCTATCCTTGTATACGGACCCTCTTCTGAGGCACCACCTGAGATGCTCCACAACGAAGGGAAATTAGAGCCCCAGGGAGCTAAATTTCTTTTCAGATTCACAGAATGCAGACAGCACATTTAGAGGTAGCCCAAGCTGCCTGCCCACCCCTCTCTCCTGCTAGCTTGCCTCGGTCTGTGCTCCTAAGGATGAGGCAGTGCTAAAGTCTGCAATCTTTTGCTGAGTGTGAATGACTTTCCTAATGACTGCCAACTGTCAGCTCTGCTCTGGTTCTGTGAGTGTCTCTCCAACAGGCATGACGAAGTCACAAGAGACTTGCAATTACTGGGCATAAATTATGTTTCATTTGCCAGCGTGATGAGTGAGCCACCTATTTCTTTGATGAACAAACATCTATTCTGATGTTCACAGACCTCCCAAAAAATCTATCTGATGGCAGAGATGTACAAAAATGCAGTTCAGAGCAATTTAATTTCGGTTTTCAAAGACATGCTTGCAGCTAAGCTGTAGTATGACAGTGAGAACTGATAAGGCTGTTCCAGACAGCAGGAGGTGGAGATGAGTAAACTCTTTTGCCAACTGCCAGATTGCATGTCTGACACATTGTAGATCTAAATCCAAGTAACTCAATGGGGAGACTAGGCTGAATCACACTCGCTGGGGATGTGCCTATGTCTTCAGGGCAAGAGGTAGTAGGAAGAGAAGAGAGACAAATTCCTTGATGTAAACTGGAACAATTTTCTGCAAGCCAGGAGCCTCCCTCCATTGTGTTCTCTCTGAGGCAGCCCAGAGTGCCATGCTTGTCCCTTTGCTTAGGCATATGATTTTATTTATTTTTTATTTCCCTCCCCCAGTGCCAAAGCTGTGAAAGCCAAAAGTGCTATACAGCAACACACATCTTTGCTGGAGAGTAACTTATGAATGCAAAAGGAAAAAGAAGTCATTTTATTGCTTCCCTGTGAAACATGATAGTGTTTAGATCCTGAAGACAAGGATTTGGGGTTTTGGTGCTACCAGCTGAGATATTCTAATCATGCATTCCATCTCCTCAGGAAATAAAAGAAAGAATAAAGCCCAAAACAAGAGGAAGTTCAGAAATGGATTAGATTCCTTGCAGGAAAGGGAACTCCTATAGCTCTGTCAAGATCAGACACACCTCTGAGAGATGCCCTTCCATCAAGCATCCACTGCTGGGCTCAGTCCAGAGGTATTAATGAGTGATGATATTCAGCAGGCTGGATTAGGGCATTTAATATTTCCTGCTGGCCTGGGAATGCAGCATTATCATCAATAAACATGCACTGTACACTGACTTCTGAAGGAAGATCTGAAGTGTGGTTCATTAACCATAATTACACATGATGATACCCTGGCAACCCAGGGAGAACATAGGGCTTCAGGCATCCAAAATCCTAGGCTGAACCAAGAAACAAAACTCAAGGAGCTTTTATTTTTGTTCTGTTGAGCATGTTCCCCATCTTGCCAAACTTACAGCTTTAGGCTACTGGGAAAGTTCAGGATGAAAAACTGGCAGTCTAATTAAAAAGCATACAAAAGGAAGATATAAGAGGGAAAAATGTTGGTTTCTGCCTTATGTACAACACCAGATTGTAACTTTTTTTTGTATGATTTATCAGCTGGAGCTGTACTAAAGAGTTATGAGTTGTGCAATTCTCATGTGATCAGCTGTGACAGTGACAAGGCAGCACCTGCAAGAGAGCAAGTTGAGTTGCTGGACTCCATCCCTGCACCCTCTCCCTTGAGGTGTCAGATCCCAGCTTTGGTTCTGGACAAGTGCAGAGGAGCTGTCTGTCAGGAATTGACTTAGTCAGCCAGTTAGTACAGAATAGTTTAGATACTATCAATTTACACAAGATTACCTTTAATACTTTATTATTTTTTGTAATAACAAAGGAGAAATGGGTTTGGACCCTTAAGAGATGTCCTTCAGAAAGGCATCATGAACAAGAGGTATTTCAAAATGTACTTATCCTGTACCAAGTGCCTCACAGAAATGTGTAAAAGCAAACACATGTAGACCTGCTCTGACATTGTTGCCTTCATCTCTAAAAGAATATTTCAGAAATAATCACTGTGTGAGGATATCTTCTTAACATCTTCAGTGTAGTGTGGAGAAAAGCCAGCAACACTGAAAGTATTTTTAAGACATTAATTCCCACTCTTTATGAGCAGTTAAGCCTGCATTTTGTTTTCCCTTTGTGCTCTATCCTGGATGCTGATCCTAACAATGTTTAAAAAATGATTAGCAATACAAGCAGTTCTTGGCTGGTAAATTGTGATGATAAAGAAAAGACAGGTTTTAAAAATAAACTTATGGTAAGGCATCTGACTGCTGGATGCATAAACATTCAGTGTTACAGAAACTTTGCTGGAACCAGGCAGGTTTATGATACATCTCATTAGGCAATGTATTTTTAACACAATAGGAGCTCCCATTGCAAGCTCCCCTTAAGGCTTTCTGTGAGATTGGGTTTTTTTTCTACCCTGCTAACAAATTTCAGAGTTGCTAATAATCAAAGAATCACCAGGACCATACAGACAAGTAACCAGATGGGACTTTGAAGACACACAGAAGCCTCCCCTTAATGTCTTTCATCTCTCTGGATAAGCAAATGTCAAATCCTGACTGTAAGAGAGAGCTGACTGGAATGCAGCCACTCTGAGTAGCCACTTGAAATTTGGTACCACAGAGAAACACAAACTGATCAGCCCCTCTGCTTTTTTGTTGCTGCTACATTAATAAGGGCAAAAGGATTATTCCTTCTATCATGAGGGTAAAATTAGTTTTGCCTGGCAACTGTCTGTCAAGCACATTAAACACCAAATTCAGGGCTGTGGGACTCAGAAAAGGGCACAATCCTCCTCTCCAGAAACTTCATAAGAATGGAGCAATCTGGATGCTTTCTATCTTTAGTGTACAGTTAAAAACTGTAAATGAACAAACATATCCATTTACCATTAACTAAACACAGATTTTGTAGTTTCTAAGTAGTACTTTCCATTGTAGAAGTTTTCAGAGCCTTTGTACACATGGACTTACAGAGTGGAAACTCCCTGTACAGGGAGTTGCTCTCTTGTATCAGAGGGGACACTGTACAGAGGTATCCAAGTAGGGTGTGTATAGGTCTCTTCACCATGGACTGTATGGGAATCTCTGCTCTAGTGGCTGGAGCACCTCCTTCCCCTCCTTCTTCACTGACCTTGGTCTTTGCAGAGTTGTTTCACATATTCTCACTCCTCTCTTCTGCTGCCAGTCACTGCTTTGTTTTTGGTTTGGGTTTTTTTTTTCCCCTTTGTTAAATACATAATCACTGAGGTGCTAGGACCCATCACTGGCAGGCTCAGCCCTGGTCAGCAGCAGGTCTGTCTGGGAGCCAGCTGGCACTGACTCCATTGGATGTAGGGGAAGCTTAGAGCAGCTTCTCACAGAAGCCACTTCTGTAACCCCCCTGCTACCAAAACCTTGCCTCACAAAGCAAATAAAAAGGTAAAAGACTCTTCACTCTATTCTGTGGTGCTAATATTCATTTTGTTTGACATAAAGCATGGCCTGTATCTGCTGTATAATCAATAAGAGTTAACAAGGAAAAAAACTTGAGATCATGGCACTTACTTGGGGTATTCAAGAGACGTGATCTTTTGCAGTGGTAGGCTGCCTCTTGCTCACAGTACTCTGCACTGTTTATCATGGCTTCCAGCTGCTCCACACTGCTGTTGTAGTTAAAGGACATGGTGTATGGCTTCTCCTGATCAGCTCCTTGCACTCTGGTCAGTCCCGTGTTATTGTGCTGCACCGTGGTCCAGATCTTATCTTCTGTGGAATGAAAAAGGATTGAAAGGGAAGTTAACAGCAGAAAATTTGTAACAAGCCAAAAAAACCCCATGGGAATCCAACACTTCACTGCACTGGACAGAGCATCATTAGGACCCCAGAGAGAAGTTTCCCCCTGGACCAGCTCAAGTAAACACATTAGAGACTGCTCAGCAAGGGAGAACCTACAAGTTACCTGGGAACCACCTGGGAAATCAGGTACCTTTCAGCTGGCCTTGGCCCAGACAGAAAAGATATAATACTACAGCTCATGGAGGTAACACTCAGCTTTTGCAAACAAGCTGTAACTGAGAGCATAGCTCATGCTACTATACCAAGAAATGGTAGTGGAGAACTGCAGCAGATGAGCTTGCACAAACTCAACACAAACAGAAACCATGATGTCTGCAAGCAAGCTAAAACAGCTCGCTGAGTAGCTACAAGCAGATTACTCCTTTTACTCAGTTCTCAGATTTTTCTACATATATAAGTTGAATGAAGCCCTGCTTGAATGCTGGTACAGAACATGTAACTCAGCATCTACAGCTAACTGTGAAGGTTGATGCTTTTCCATGATGGGGAGTTCATTCTCATCTCCTTCAGTGCATTTAGTGGCAAAGTGAGGGATTTCACAGCTGACAGAAAGCAGAACCCAGGCTGAAGCACAACCTGCACCTTAACTGCCCAGCTCGTGGCCAGCACTGCAGTTGGCATGATAAAGAGAACATCCCAATTAGAAGCAATTAGCTTAGCAGGGAGGCTGTTTCCCAGCTGGTTCTGGTGAGATAGCAACAGGCAAGATAACAAGAGCAGCCTAAACAGCCAATCCACCAAGCTGACCCAGAGTAAGAGATTTACTGTTTAATGAGGAATCACAGGACTGAGCCCTACACATGCTCCACCATGTTATTAAGAGTTACGATCAGTAAATTCCCTCTTTATCAAATACCCTGCTTGCCTAGGGAGGATACAAGATACTGGCAGGGAAGAAGTTCAGGAAGTAAATTTTAATCATTTGCCAAGAGGAAGATTTCAATCTCACTTGTAGAAATCTATGGACAGTTAAAAAGGAGGAGGCAAAATGTAGACGAGAGATTTCTGTTTTGTTACTTGTGCTTCAACAGTGAAACCCTGCATAACACTGAACCAGATCTAAATCAGTCTTAAAAACTATGCATTTAAGTTTTCAGATGGTCTTACCAGATTACCTGGTTTAAGTTCTGGCACAGCATGAGCTTTCCAGTTACTCCCCAATATATTGGCACGACAAGCCCAGTAGCTTTGTGGGCACTGCAATGAATTGCAGTTGAAGTTGTTTTTTTTTTTAATTGAATTACAAATATCCCACAGATTACTTCAACAGAACTCTAATAGGTATATAAACATCCTAAATGGGCTATCTGTGCAAAGATACTCAGATGATTTAATGGATTGTCATTATGGAGGCATATACATGACAGGCAAGTAACAACAACCATCTGGAGACTATTTAAAGAGGTCTGTTCCAAGACCTGGTGGCAAGTTATGGAGAAATTACTCTCCCAGTAATGTATGGCATGAACTGTAAGGACAGTTTATGCTCAGCAAAACATACATTCACTCACAACATTCTCATCATTTCTGTGATGGCAGACAAATAGGGTTTGCTCATAGATCTGTAATTCTGTGGTTCTTACTGAGTTCAGGATGCTGCCTGTGGATGCTTTGAGTTGGAGCTCAAAGAAACACTGCTGCAATGTGTGAGACACAAAAGTTAGATTAAAATCACAAGAAATATTACAAATTTATTGCTTGTAAAACTTGCCCCAGTGGTTGTTATCACAGTCAACAAGGTAGCACAATACCCTGCACAGTACTGCACATATATTGCTTCCAGCACAATATAATTCAAAGACTTCATAACACACATCTTGTACATCTGGAAGCAGTGATTCTTATCAGCCAGAGCCTCTGTTTTTTTCTTTTTCTCTCTGAAGGATTGACATGAACAGAGTGCATTTTTTAGAAGCAGTTCAGAGGGGTGAGCTGACTTTCCTCCCAGTGAACACGACAGGTTTAACCCTGCACTTCACTGAATAACCTACTAAAAAGACAAGCATCAAGTTGCTTATGCTGGAAGCAACAGGTAAAACCAAGTGATGATGGAACAAATTGGTTGCTGAAATTCCAGAAGGGCAGTCCTAAGCTCCACCCCACTGACAGTCATTAACATCACTTTCAGAAATTGCAATAAAATCCATGCTCACAATAGTGGCTGCAGCACTGCTCAGGCAAACTAACAGCCTAATGCTTGAATTTCAGAGTAGTTAACATTACTGTGCTTTCTGGGCTGTGCACTTGTACACCAGGAAAAGTGCTGTGTGGGTACCTGAAAAGCAAAGAGCATCAAGATCTAGTAATTTAGAAGCAACCAAGGGTACTAGGAAAAACTTAGTAAAAGTGGCATAGCACGAGTCTTCCCAACAAGTGTAGGAAATAAAACTGTTGTTTGAAATGAGGTTGAAGAAGACACCAGTGAAGATACTGTAAATGACAAACACTCATTACCAAGTGTGTTGGACACACTCTGTTAGACAATATTAGTCCCTGTTGTTGGACAGTATGACACATCTTTCTCCTGTTTTCCTTTGTGATTGTTCATTAATTTTCAATGGTCTCGTTACCTTGCACTGGGCTGCACTCAGAAGTCCCTCCCTGTCTAAACTGTGCCATTTCAAATCTGCTTTTCTCCATAAGATCTTTTAAAATAGGGAGCTAACTGCAGATTTTCCATCCTCTAGTTTAGCAAGGGAAGGGAAAACCAAATCAAGTCTCTTTCTGTACTATATAAATAATTACAAAACCTTTATTCTGTTTTGGTTTGTTTTCATTATATTCTTAGCCAGTGACACTGTAATCACAGATGCAAACAAGTTGGGTACCACCAGCTCTTCCTAGTCATTTCCATGTCTGGAAACCTTTAGTCTGGGCAGCAAAGGCTCTTGTTTCCTTTATTTCAACAAAGAAATTGTTATATTTTACGTCTGTCCATACTATTTGTTTTTTTTTCCTGTTTACTGAACTTAATGAATGCTCCCTGCACTTGTGAATTTGCAATGAGAATGAAAAAGCTGTTCTCCAGGCAAAGGTCACTGTTTATTTTTACCCTCTATTATTCCACTTTATTATTTTATTACTTTCTCAGCTCAGTAAAATTTCAAACCACACAAGCTGAAAGCCATTCAAAACCCAGCAGGAGAGTGCAGTCACATCTTCTACTGTATAACCTGGAATAGTTAAATGCAGCCTTGAAAGTAGGTCTCCTAAATGCCTGTTAAATTGTTCTATAATTCAAAGGTGACAATGCTTTAATTTCAGGGTAATGCTACAGCTTTATGAATTCACAGTTTTATTTAATGGTCCAATTTACTAGGATATTATGGTGCCTGTGTTTGGTCCTAGGAGATGTTTTTACAGCATGGGACTGCAAGGCATTCAGCACATTTTAGACCCTCTGTTCAGCCTCACCCATAGTTCTTTCATCTTGCTGGAAGTCTCCAAGTTGATTTTGATGGCACACAAATTAAATTGTGGGAAATTAGAGCAGCTGGAAAACTGGCTTTCAGTGAGTTCTGTATTGTCTAATTCTCATTTTTATTCTTCAAGTTGAAATATCTCTGTGGAGCACATTTCACCCATACAAATGGCATCACTCTTTTATGATTTAGGTGGTTTGTCACAAAACAAGATTATTCAGACTGATTAAATTGCCAACAAGCCAAACATATGGTAAATGCTACATGAGAGAGACAAAAATTGCTCTGAGAACCCATATGATGCATTTGTTTCACAATGCTCTACACTGAATGCAAAATGCTGTCCTGAAAGCTGTACCTGTAACTACAGGAGTAACCACACCAAATAAACTCTCCTGCTCAAAGGCTCTTCTCTTTTAAGCTGCAGTGAGTGGCAGTTTAACCCAACTGCCCTAAGACACAGCCCTCAAAGAATGGGAAAAGACAATTTCTGACTGCAAACAGCTTCAATTCACAGCCTCCAAGGAGGTGATTTCAAGTCTCCTATGAACCCCACCCATACACACACACACATATATCTTTTTTTTTCCTATCTACTGTGCTGTTTTGTTTTTTTTTTTCCTGCTGGCTGATCCAGCAAGATGTGCTTTTGCAGCTTGTTTTGTGCTCATCAGCCTCCTCCTACTTTCTGATTCAGACACCTCCAGTGCAGAAGCACCTCAACACATTTCCATGGAAACAATTCTGGGAGGGGGTCCCATCTTGTCAGTACTGCATGCAGCCCACTCTCTGTGCTACCAGCAGACTGCACCTGCCAGTGGCCATTCCTCAGGGATGCTCACGCCCAGAACCATTCCCCAGCTGTAAATCCTTCCTTGTAGCCAGCAGCCAGCACCACACCCCTGGCTGCATAGGCAGAGAGGGAAGCTTCCCAGCTCTTTTACACCCTAAACATGAAGCTTGCTTACTCTAAGACTGCAGCCTGAAGCATCTCTGTCAGAGAATGACCGTGCCAGGTGGCTCTGATGGATGAGAACTAGACATTTTCTACCCTCTTACACTCCCCCAGTCCTCATGTGCTGAGGCCCAGAGATGGCAAACTGTTATCCTGCCAGCCTACTTCTTGATGCTCCTCCATTTCCATGTTTTCTCTAGTAGAGGGTATCCACAACAAGCAGTGAGAAATATTCCCCTTCAAATATTGAGGAGGCAGTCACTGAACTACTTGCTAGTGTAAATCAGACATTTCTGCACTGTGCTCACATCCTCTGCACTTGTGACAACACTCTAGTCCTCTCTGACTCAGTCTCCTTCATCTAAGGTGAATTTTAAGAGATTCAACATCATCACTTTTCTGTTGTTTTATATGCCTTGTGATGGCTCAGACATCTGCCATGAGCCTGGAAGATAAAAACAGGAGTCCACAGGAGACCTCCCTTTCTTGTGATCCTGCACCAGGAGGCTGGGCAGGACATCTGCAGGTTTCCAGCATGGCACTAGACACCCATGTCTGGAGAAAATGGATCCACTCCTTGTGAGACAGCTGGAGCTAACCTCTCACTTCCAAGTCCTGCAGATGTAGCAAGTGATTAAGTTGTAGTAACAGTTAAAAGCTAAAGGCTAGAGGAAGAGATCTACTGTTATGTTCTTCTGTGCTAAAACTTCCTTGGGCACCTCCTGCAAGTGTGACAGGGCAGACCTGCAGGACTTCTGCTGGGATGCCCATCAGAAAAACAACAATTTTGATGAAAACAAGCAATGCAGCTATTGACAGCACAATTCCTTTGACATAATATAAGCACTGAAGTTTTTCCATTTTATGAAGTTCTGGAATACTTAATGAAAATTCAAACCAGAAATGAATAAATTGTCAGAACTACAGTATGCCAAAAGACCTGCAGTGTTTGAGGCAATGAACTGTAAATCTTTAACAGCCTTCTTTAATCTAAACAGTGGTGAATAATTTGTAAAGGATTCCCATTCATTTTCTCTAGTGATAGTCAATCACAATTACAGACTGTAAGCTGCATTAAAAATAAAACAAAACAAAATGAACAAAACAAAAAAGGCACTCCAAAAACTGCCTTAAGAAGTTCAAAGCCATAAAATCTCATCTCTTTCTGAAAATCTCAGGGAGTTTCACTGATTTCTTTTCCCACAATTACATAGTTGCTGGTATTAAAACTAGAATTAAGGGCATGACCTTCTCCTCTCAGTTATTGCCTCATCCTAACCAGTGGCAGCCCTCCTTTCCATGTGAGACTCTGCCAAGTCCATTGGAAAAATAACTTCTGGTGGCTTCTGTATCAGTGTAATTGCTCTACAAAGTAAAAGGACATGATTTCTTATGGAAAATGGATTAATGAATTACATAACCAGAGGAGGAAAAAAAAAAAAAGGCAAACTATTTAAGGATTGGACAAATATCTGGCTAAGACAGAATTAGCCATTGATCTAGTCATGGAAATTTCTAAGCATTATTGATTTGACAGCCCAGGGTCTGCACATGGTGAAACAGCATCAGTTAGGAAGTACAGTGACAGAATGACTTGGGTGTATTGTGAGAAAATCTTTCCAATATTCAGGGTAAAACTTACTCTGGAGAAGATGAGGAAAGGTCATTACAAACACTTTCAATACAGGGCAGCAAATCAAGTACATGGAAGGGGATTGCAATGTCTATAGACTTTGCACTGGAGAATATGATGATTAGCATTTAAGTAGCACTCCAGACAGATCAATACATTTCTAAGCCACGAGAGAAAAAGAACAAGCCTCACAGTGATAGAAAGACTGCCAGAGCAGAGGTGCAGAGGCTCCCTTAGCCATTTTCTGTATTGATTGTTATCAGTCACTTCAGTGGGAAGTGCAGATCAATTCAACTGGGCTAATTATCAAACAATCGGCCAACGGGGAAAATTTCTCTTCCAGTGCTGGTGGTTGCTCATTACCCCAAAGCATGACAGGATAAATTCTCTCTGTGCAAGAAGTGTGGGTGTAGAGCACCATGGGTGATGGGAGAAGCCAGGTAAAGCAAGCAGAGCTAGTTCACATTCCCATGCAGATGGCCCTGGAAACTCTGTTCCAGTGGTGCTGAATGCAATCATTCCAAAGTACTAATCCCTGTATGGACCCAAGCAAAACCTCGTGGTGTCTCTCACAGCATCCAACTGAATGTGATCATACTTTTGGCACTTGCTGCACACACATTGTATATGTAGTGTGGATTCCTCATTAGTTCTTAGAACTGATGAATTTTCCTGTGTGGATTCCTCATTGGTTCTTAGAACTGATGAATTTTCCTGTGTGGATTCCTCATTGGTTCTTAGCATTGATGAATTTTCCTGTGAAAGTGACTCTGCTTTTTAATTTTATTTTTAAACTAGCACTGAGTTTGCTCTCTTTCACTGTCATTGCACTGCCTCTTTATTCCTCTTGTAAGAAAATGCAAAATTGCTTCTGTCAACGAGGCCCATCACTCATCACTTTGGTCTTGCCAATCTAAATAGCCCTGGACTATTTACCTTTAACCTCTGTACAGATATCTTTCTATGTCTTTAATTAGTGCATCACTGTTCCTGAAAACCTCCTATTTCAACAAAATTATTTTACTTCTACTAGAAATAAACTGCTTTGAAGACAAAATCTCTCTAAAGTGCTTCTTCCTCTTTTTTTTTTTTGTTTTTCTTCCCTGCAATATTTCCCTTCCCTTATAACCCTCTCCCTCTTTGTCTTTGTATGATTGTCCAATGCCCTGAATTGGAATTTTCTGGTTTCTTTGGAATTTCTATTCAGCAGTGGGCTGTTAAATCTGACAGGCTTCAGAGAAATCACTGGGACAACACTAAATGAACTTGTAATGTTGATACTACTCATATCCACATCACATGTT
>JAOEGS010000464.1:44762-62882 GCA_025447755.1 Corythornis vintsioides | reverse complement strand
CATGTTGGATGCCTATGACCCGACATCAATGTGAGAAAAAGTGTTATCTACCCTGGTTAATAACTGGCTACAAACAAGACCCCTACTTGTTCAGTTAAACAGGTAAAAATCAGAAAGAATTTTAAACAAATGCAAGAGAACATAAAGGAACAACAGTGTTCCCTAAATGCAACGATGCTGCTCATTTCTGATTATCTGAGTCTGTCTTTGAATTCATCCTTCACAGCTTCAAGGCACCGTAATTCTCAGAAGTCATTAGCTCACTGCACCTTTACTTTTAAAAGCACTAAATGAGTCATTTCCCCAGATTTTCCATTCTGGCTCCAGACTCCTCAGCCTGAACACATTTTGGGAATAAAGAGGTTACCGCTTCCTGAACTGTACACAAAAAGAACTGCCAGCCTGAGTAAAAGCAAAGCTTCATTTAGCCCAGCAGCCCAACTGCCTTCAAGGGCAAACAGATACTCAGGGAAGTGAGGGAAGGCAAAAGTTTGTCCAGAAACTCATTCCCATTTCCCAGTGATCTTTGTCTTACAGCTTCCTGAGCTCGGAGCTGCCACCAAACCCCCACCTTTAATTGCATTTTTTGAATCCATCAGCCAAGATTGGAGCTTCTTGCAGCCTGATTGTACTCCCTGTGCTGATACATGGGTCTCATTGATGTCCTGGGGTAGTTAAGTTGCCAGCTGAATTATTCATTGCATCAAGAAAAAGAAAACAAAAGAATGCCAAATCCTGCTATCTAGTAATTCAACTGTCCCTTAGCTCCTAAATGATGAAAAATAATCACATTTTTTCTCTATGCCACATACTCCCTTCAGCATCTTGTTAATTTATTTAGTCTCCTCATTCGTGGAAGTCATTCCCATTTCTGACCATCTCTATTTTTCCATTCAAGGGAGCTGTGATGTGGATTTATATTGCTCAACAACAATGTTGAGCTATTTGTCTCTGTTGCTTCTAGGTACCTAGTATAACACAGTATTTCTTTGATTTATCCTGAATATTGATACTGTCAGAAAACTATGCAGAAGCATTACCTGAAAAAAGCAATGAGTTAAGAATCCATCCTTGAATACAAAAAGTTGTGATTTTTCCCCCATACTTTGCACTTAACCTATTACTGTAAACATTTTTTTTTTGCCAACACAATATAGTACATTCCCAGAGAGACAAAGAAGCTCTTGTGATTAAGGCACTCAAACCATATTAGGATGATACAGAGACATAACTCAATTGTGCACGAGACTCTCTGAGCAATTGCAAAATAGTAATTTCTTTCTGTGTCTCAGTCCTCTACTATGCAATAGGAATGGCTGTGACAAATGACCTTCCCTCACCTGAGACATCTAGGGGGAAAAAAAGAAATATGAATAAAAAAAAGTTTTCCAGGCGAGGAGGTTTTGTCAGTTTTCCCCATCTCCACTTCTCTCATAACCAAAATAAAATAAAAATGTCAGCAAGTTCATTACAGACAGAGAGAAAATTAGGTATATGCTTTCTGGATTTCTGCCAGGTAACATTTATTTGAGAAAGCAGATGCTTTCTGCAAAGAATTTGTCAAAAATGCTACTTCTTCAGCAGAGATAAAAAGCACTGACAATGTTTTGATCACACATATTTATATGATAAATAATAAACATGAGCACATTTCCCATACTGGAGATCAAGGAAGGATATTCAGACAGAAAGGTGAAACTCTGTTTCAATTCTTATGAGATTCAACAACAGTGAAGGAGACACATCTTATTAAATATTTGTTACACTTGAATAAAAAACATACTTAATAATTAACTGGTGTGCATTTAATTAACATAATGATTGCCCAATTAAATCAAAATGAAAATTTAATTTCAGACACTTTAAGTACAAGGAGATTAAGGATAAAATATGAATATCCTGAGTCCTTAGTTCTCAAGACTGAGTGTGGAGGTGATATATGGAAAAGTAGCTCAACCAGAATTAGCAATTTAGAATGGGTAATAAAATATTCTTTCGCCCACACCTGGCCACAGAAAGCAAAAAATGCCAAACAGGAGGCAGACTAGGAAATTTCCTCTCCATTTCAAAAGTAAAAAGCAGAAAGGACATTCTGCCATCTACTCCAATCCACAACAGAGGCCATGTCATCTTTTCTCATACCCTTGCATCATAACCCTATATGCAAAATAGGACACACTTTAAGGGGACAATTTCCCAGATATATTCATTTCAAACACTTTTTATTTTCAAACTACAGAACTGTAGGGCTCTTGCTCCACTACCTGTCTCTTTAGTGTCCCTTCTCCTAAAAGCAACATGTCTTCTCCTCCATACAGATACAACAATCAAGGTTTCTATAGCAAGGTTTCTCTGTGACATCAAAGGCAGCACACTGGTGTAAGGAGAGCTATTCCTGCTTAAGTCAGAATGCAAAGGTTTACAGCTAGCTCAGTGCAAGGAGTTTAATAATAGTTCCCAGATCTAGTGTTCTAGTAGAGCAGAGAAACCATTCAGTTACAAAAAAATATTTGAATTCTATGTTCCTACATCTTTAGTAGAAAACAAACATTTCATTAAAAGTTATATTACAAAAAAATACATCAGCAGTACCCTCTGTGAAGTGCAAAAACCATTGTAAATACCATTTAGCAACAGTACAGGTACTTCAAACTTAATTTAAAAAACACTTTAAGGAAAAACCTCTGAGTTGAGTCTCAATCACTAGAAGTTCTCTGCTTTTTCCCCCTCTAATGAGGGAGACTTCTGACTGTGAGGTCATCTTAGTAGTAGCCAAACAGTAATATCAGAGACAACATGAAGCACAGAAGAGAAGGTTGGGCCATTACCTGTTATATTGCAGAAAACACGGACTGGTCCAAGTGGTCCACTGCCATCAGAGTCAATGTAGAAGAATCCTGATGTCTTCCCTTGGTGTCTGTAAGCCTCACAAGATTGCTCATAGATAGCTTTTAAGAGAGAGAGAATGACTGCATCACAAACAAGAAAACAGGCACTTAACATTTTAAACATGAGGAGTGCTTTAGTCACTGTCAGAACAGAAACTGCTGCATCACTGCTGAGTAGTATGTGAAAGAGTTCCCTGCATTTAGACTTGAGTTCATGCTCAGTTAGACATGTATTTACTTCCTTGAACTGCTGGCTTGAAAGATCCAGGTACTGGCCTTATTTTGGATTGAAGTATGTAACAGTTAATGGATAGGAACTTTCAAACATGCCACTATCTAGTTATGGAGTGATAAATGCCTCTGCAGCCACATAATGCTATTTCAAAGACTCTGGTACATACATGTGTGTATCAATGATTTATTACCTGGGCATGTGCTCAAGTCTTGTCAACACAGATGACAGGTATTTCTGCCAGATATTGTCAGCAGGTATTCATAAACCTCTCCCACTGCCTCCTATCCAAATGAAAACAAGCCTTTGTCCCCTAGCAGAAAAGCTCAAGCTCAGATATGGGTGACATTTTTATGGTTTAGACCCATCTTTATACAACCAACTCTTTCTCTCTGCTTATCAGTAGTCTTCTTTTGGAGGATTAGTGCCCATGAAAATCCAAGTGGTTAATAAAATAAGCACAGCACGTCACCAAGAGAAAGAACAGGAGGAAAAACTCTCACAGGTCAGTACAATTCCTTGTATTTGAGACAATTTTTCAGGCAAGATATTAGAACTGTCACTTCAGGTGGGGCAAAGAGAAAACTCCCTGAGCCAGGCAGTTAAGAGGTATCAAAGTCACAAGTTAGCCTCGATCTCCAACAACAGTAACCTTAAATTCCATTGCAGGAGGATTGATTTTTTTTTTCCACCCACTTAAACATTTACCTGATTATACTGACAAGGTTATTCTCCATAACAGCTTACACTGCTCAACTAGTAGTCAGCAAATAAGGTAAAAAACACAGATTGATTTAGCAGATCAAGACTTCTTTTTTTTTCTTCCTATGGGATGGAGTTATTTGGAAGACACAGTAATGGAAATATTAGCAAATATAATTACCCCTAATATATAAGTAAGCTTTTTGGGACTACCCATAGCAGAACACAAAGTAATCTGTGTGGACAGCATCTTTGGCCACAGTGAGGACAAATCTTTTTCTCACCCTTAATTTTAGAAGCACACTTAGCTATCACAAGCACATTTGTACATCAATATACAGCAAACACAGGACTTACACAGACTGGGAGATATTCAGGGAAACTTGTGAACAGCCCATTTTTTAGCCACTGCAAATCTTTTTTTTTTTTCCCAACCCCCCCCCCAGCACTTCAGGCAGCAAAGCAATACAGGTGAACTTGATATAGCAAAATATCTGCTGTGTTGAGGTTGGAAACACAACTGCAAAGTTCCCAGTGCTTCTCCCCTGGAAGAACTCGAGGACATCAGCAGACTGAGGGCAGGGAGAAGCCTTTCTCACTGCTCCTGGAATGCAGTCTCAAGCCTCTCCTGAAGAAGGCAGCAATTGCTCTGCACCATCAGGAATAGCTCCTCATTCCCCCTACTGTGCACACATGGACTCAACACCCCTCCTTTCTCCTCACTGCCTAAAAGGAGTTTCTCTAAAAACAAAGAATCAGAGAGGCTTAAATGGCCAGCCTCAAACAGCCTTGTCTGACTATGATTCTGAAGAATGCTATAAAAGAGCTCATCTTTCAGATTGTAATGAAATTTGGACACCACTTCTGCCAACAAAATAGAATCACAGTTCTAGGGGCTCTGATCCCAAAGTGGTTATGAATTGAGAATCTCACCAGTCAATCACTTGTACCACTCAATGAAATGTGCTTTTCCTTAGTATATCTCTGCTGACCAGACATCTTTAGCAGGCAGAACATCACTAAGTGCTAAATATGCACAGCATTACCCTTCCTGGAGTTTAGAATCTGCTTAAGGTACTCAGCACCTGGTGAGAAAGTGCTTTAATTAGTATCCACCCTATAATAAATAGAATTAAGAAAGCTCTTCCTGACAGTCATTAGCCTGACAAAGAAAGCACTGTAGGCATCCAGAAGATCTCTAAATCCCCCCTTCTGATAGTTGGCCAAGAGTACATATTAAATGCAAATAAAATCAAATCCCCAAACCAGAACCCATTTTCCCACTATTCACAACCTGAGGGGCTAACAGAATCCCTCAGTTGCCAAAATGCTGACAGAAGGAGGGTCAGGAAGAGACCCTACAGGCGATTAAATAGGCAATCAAGGAATCATGGTCTGATCAATTTGCAAAGTTCTCAAACTGCAGTTCACTTAGTGAATTTGCTGTCATCATCATTACAGGACACTTCATCTTGCCTCATTAGGGAATAGGCCAATTGCTTCCCCTGAATTGTTTGCTGAGTATTTTTAAGACAAAGGATGGTGCAAGGGGCAGAGGCAGAAAACCAGTATGTTTTCAGTGAACTGGCACAGCTAGAAACTCATTCTTAATCACAAACTTTTTCTTACTGCTTTGCTGCTTCTTCACTGTCGTTTTGGCTGGAGCCAAGATATGTTTTTTCAAATTATTAAGGAAAGATGTAAGGACTCACTCATCACTTAAAGATGTTTTGGTGGATAACTTATTTTGCAAGCTTCACATGGCTGTATCTTAAGCATTTGGTACCTTATGCTTCTAGACTGGACAGGCCGTTGCTTTTTGTTCTCCTTTTTGCTATTTTATGCTGTATAATGCATTAAAGGAGAAAACTGTATTTCAGTTACAGTCACTTTCCCAGACCTTTGAAGTGAACCTCCATTCCAAGTTCTGCTTGATGTCTTTGCAGGCTGAGCTGGTTGCTTGTTTCAGGATAAAGTTATCAATTCCATTTGCTGAGAAAGGTCTCATTACTCCAGTGACAACAGCTTGAAGCTGTCTTTATGGTTCAGTGAAAGACAAGATCTCTTTGCAGTCATTCTTAAATCAGAAATATCATGCAAAAACCAGATTAACAGTTATCTGCAACTGTTAAAAGCCCAGATCCTTAACTTTGAAAACTGCCATCACATTTATGTTCCATTTTGTGCCAGGCTTCCCTGCTTTAGATGGAGACATGGTCATTTTGGAAGAGTAGGAGACCATTGCTGTAGTCATTAAAGAGCCTCTACTCATTTATGTGTAGTCAGTCTCTTTCAAAAAGCAAGCACCAAGGATCATTACAGAGCTGTTGACAAATGCATTCATTTTAATGGCAAACATTTGCAATGATGACACTTTTATAATAAAGGAGAGGTATTAATCAGTTCATTCCAAAGAGGACTAATCAAGCATTATTTTTAGACTTAAAAACCCCCAACAAACACAAGCAAGAAAAACTGATTTTATTCCTTTCTCTGAAGCATTTTAATAGTGTTTACACTTTTACTCGTTCAAATTTGTTTTCATGTTTAAAATGTTCACCAAAATGGGACCAAACCAAGAAAATAATGTTATTTGGAGACTGCTCATGTAAAATTTGTTTTCTCATTAAAATGCTTAATCAAGCACTTTTTGAAAACATCATTTCAAAAATGAAACCTCCAAGGTGCAGGATCAGTTTTCTTGCTCTAACCTTCCCACATTTGTTTGGACTAATTTTGACTTATACCATCTACTGAAGGTAAAATGATAGTTTCCAGCAACATTTGCTTTAGTGAGCCAGAACTGCTGAAAACCACAGTTTATGACTTTCAGCCCCTACTGTTTTTCCTTGGGCTGTTTTGCAAATGGGCTGCACTGCCACGCAGCAACAGCACTGCAGGCAGAGTGAAGCTGTTTGCTTCATGGACTTGCATTATGCTAGTGCTTGATGGAAAGAGAGGTCAGCAGAGCACATGAACCTATGCTAACCCTCTACAAGTATGGCTTGGACCTCACAGTCATGTGTGGCAGGTAAAAGCATTGGGGTAAACTCCAACACAAGGCAAAAAAGGTGTCCCAGGGGCTTGGTTGGTGGGTTATTGCTGGTAACTGTGGCTATTCCAGAAGGACAAAACAAGAAACAGCTTGACTCCAAGGCTCCAGATTTAGTAAGGGAAAGTGGACATCAGAAATACTTGTTTTACTTGGTCACAAAGAGGCTGGGTGCTTTTTATTGCCTTTTTTTTTTCCCCTCTCAGAATCACTTCTAAGCCTTAACACTGGACCCTGTTCTCACATTTCTAGAGTGCTTTTTAAGGATTTCTTTCTTTTTTTGTAAAGGCTACTGCTGTGTATCACATAGAACTTTAAAATCCTGCCAGAGCTTGCTACTGAAACTGATGCAGCCTGAGAGCCCCATTCTTCATACCAAGAGCTGCTTCTCTAAGTACTCCATGTACTCTTGTCTCCCTGCTAGGATGAGCTGTGCTGATGGTGTTCAGGCATGCACAACACTAACAGAATTCTAGATATCTACCTCCCAACCCCTTATAATCCTCTGAGAAACACATACATCCCATTTCTCCCTCAGGTATCTCTTTCAGCTTTAACTATCTCAAACTGAACTGGCTTTTCAGATGAACACCTCATCCTATCAAAGCATGCATTTTGAAAACTGCTTTACTCACTGATCATAATGGCCATCTTTTCCTTTAGCTCTCCCTTCTCATCTTCCAAGATGCTTAAGAAATCATTTGTCAAACTTCAATCAGCATCCATAAAATAACCACTTTCTCCCCAGTCAGATCAACATCCCCCAGTTCTCCATGTTATCTAACATCTCCTAGGATATAATGACTCATAAGGTCAAAAATAAAACTATGGTAGCACACACATCCCATATTTTTCCAAGACACACACACACACACACACACACACACACACTACATCCTCAAAGAAGCATCCTATAAATTAGCACTTTGATTTACCTAAATTCAAGCTATAGATTTGTGATTCAAACTTCAGTGCCAGAAAAGCATCAAGAGATTTTCATAATATCATTGTAATAACCTATTTTGACCTTCTGTGTAAAATCAACTGAAGAATTCCATTTTCTAATGCCTGCACCAAGACCCTTAGAGCTGGTCAGCCTGAATGCACATGGTAACTCTCTGCACCCTGCAGGTCAAACAACACTGGGCTCCCTCTCAGCTTTATCCTGCAATTGAAACTTTCAGCCTTGATTCACGACACTGAAAGAGCCTGACAAGTTCTAAACGTGAGCAATTTCATCACTATTCAGCTCTCTGAAGCATCTTGAGCTTGTTAATTCAACTGTTTTAATTACAATCCTTACACCAGAATGGGCTGAATCCCTGGTGTAGCTGACATCTTTAACAACACGTGGCTGAGCACAAACATTTGCAATGTAAAACTTCCATCATTTCCAGTGAAATTTCTTTTTATTCAGTCTTTCACTCACTACCTGCTACTACACTGACAATCTTGCCCTAACTAGTTCACCTGCACTCTCCATGATAACCTTCCCTAAGCACATACTGTGTCATTGTGGAGCT
Source organism: Corythornis vintsioides (assembly GCA_025447755.1). Classification (NCBI taxonomy): domain Eukaryota; kingdom Metazoa; phylum Chordata; class Aves; order Coraciiformes; family Alcedinidae; genus Corythornis; species Corythornis vintsioides. Next base: position 54,485 of record JAOEGS010000464.1, on the reverse strand, counting down.
CCCTAGCAGATAAGCTTTTAGCTGCCCTCAGTTTTCTTGAGTACTTAACAACTCTCCTTTGCCCCCCATGTTACTAACTTATAAAACCTCCCCTCTCCCTTGGACCTCTTTAATTTGATTTTTCACCTTAGTTCTGAGTAAAAAAAAGACTGTTCTTTGTGCAGACTTGAACTTTTAAAAATAATTCTGAAGAGCAGTAGATTAAAATCCACCTCTCTCCAATGAATGAAATGATTCACTTACTAAGCTGCATATTTAAAACAGTGCTGTCTGATGGACTTAATGGAAAGGTTAAGTGATACCCAGACTTCAGTTTTAACTACTGGAAGACCAGACAAGGTAAACCTCTTTCCCCTTCACCCAGCAGTACATTACTGGCCTATATCCATCTAATAAACGAAGCTAATAAAACTAGGTGATAATTTCCAATTTCACATTGGGAGGTAACATTTTTATGGTGATATAATAAACTCAAAACATTAAAGAGACCTAAAGAACTTTATCTCATTGGGAGGTGATGACACTGTCCACTCCCTGGCTAAAACAGACTAGCAAGATGCATGTTGCTTTCACCACCTCTAACAATTGTACAGGCATGAAAAACTGTAAGCAGAACACTTTATTTACTACCAGATCATTCCGGGGTTTCCTTTTCTCTGCAATTTCTTTGCACCTTGGATGTAAAGAGTAACAATAACCCCTATACTTATTTATTTATTTTCCCCTTGGATTCTGAAATGAAAACTTCTGTACTGGTTAGACTGGAAAAGCCAGTGAGAGCTGGGGATTCAGTCTGCAACCAGCCTTGAAGTGCCCTTGGGCAAATTGATCGGTACAAGCGCCGACAGACCCAGTTAAGCATTCTCACCAAAGCACCCTGAGCTCCTGCAGGCAGATGGGAAATGACTGCTTCACCCTCTGCTGCTGCACCTCAGACCTGACAGATCTGTTCTCACAGACGTGGAGCAACGAGAGCTCAGTCGAGGAGTTTTCTACAATAAATAAACCAACATTAAATGGGAGGTTTCTTCTTCTCATTCCAGAAGCAGAGGGATTAGTGCAGGCAATGAACTCTGGGAGCAATCGTCATTCTCACCCTCACAATACAATTGTCTTGTTAAATGCCAGAAAATGAAATCTCTACTCTTGAAAACTGGATTTGACAGCTCTGCTGTTGACAGCCTAATGCAGTCTCCACTGTGATGTGCCTGGATGACAGATGGCTTCTTTTTCCTTTTAAAAATATGTATTTACTCATCTGATAAAGGATGTGTTATTTCCGTAGGTAGCTTTACAATTATTTTTACCACAATGTCACCTAAATGGATTTTGGGGAGGGAATCTTTCTATTACACTTGGGGATTGGACAATTTCTTCCAACTGAAGCTAAGGCCTCCTCTGGCCATAGTACAAAAGGTCAGGTACCAGGCTGTCCTCCCCTGTCGATGCCCCGCTGGGGTCTGAAGGCAGCTGTGTCACTCACAGCCCCTGACCTGCAAGTGCTGCTGCTGCACAAACGTGGGCAGGGAGACCTACACTATTTTTTGAGCTCTGATGGAGGGAAAGGAGAAATGAAAGGCTGGAAGGACACTAAAAAGCATGGCATTCTCAGCCTTGCTCCTGAAAGCACTGGCACCCCTGCGGTGATGGTCACACCTAACACAGACAGGCTTGAAAGGGACTGACTTAGTCCCCCCCACACTGTTCTCTAGTGAACTCCCAAAGCACAATATTCTGTGTGTTACTTGTAAGAAAATGTCAGGCAAAGGGAAAAACCTTCTTTTAAATGAACACCACTGAGAAATGCAGCTGTACAATTTACAGATACACAAACTGAAGGGAAGGCATTAATAAGGCAGTAACTTACTACAAAATAAGCAATGGAAATTCACAAGCCAGAAGCATGGTGGGAGCAAAAATATGCAGGAACACCAAGTAGAGTACTGAAGGCTTGATATGAATATTAAACATTTTTTGTTTAGTCCAAGAACACCAAGGTGTTGAAATATATATGAAAAAAACCCTATTCCAATAATCTCAGACAGGAAAACTGGCTACTCAGACTACATAACCAGGTTCAGTGTAAGACATCTGGTAGACTTTTCAAACCTCATTTGCCTAGCCAGCAAATGTGTACTCACTTTCCTACCTTGGAACATGGAAGAATTACCAAATCCATGGCTATCACTTTAAGATGCAGCTCCAGTAATGCTAACAATCTGGCTGAAGCTATATTAAGCTTTTCAGATCAAAAATGATATATGCAGCAAGCATATTCATATTAAAAAAAATAATAATACATTTTCAAAGCCTGAAGTTATGTTAAGTTTATGCCATATCAACAACTGCATGACATTTCCATTACTAGATGGATCTTTCCTCCAGCAATAGCCTAGGCCAATAAGACACATGCCTCTATGTGCAAGATAGATCACACACCAAAGAAAATATCCAGAATTAAATTACTTTCTGTTAATTATCACCTTGCAAAGCTTTGGGACATGTTGACATCCCCCAGAACATGAAGAATAAAACCATTATTTTATATTTCTCATCATCTTTTGTATCAGTGTTCAGCACTCTCTGGAATAAAAATGTACACCCAAGACTAAAGGCCATCTGAAAATGATCATATATAAAAATAATAGAAATACAGGAGGGGAAGATGAGGCTTTTTAAGGGACTAACATCAGTCATAGAAAGAGAAGGTTACTAATCATTACCTTGCAATAAAGTTATAAAATTCTGTGTCTCAGGGCCATTCTACACTGTTCTATTGCTTTCACCATCACATGATAATTACAAGGAGAATTAATAGTATGAGAGAGATGAAAATGCAGGTATTAAACTGTGACCTTTCCACTGAAAATATTTGGTATATATACACACCTGTAATTCTTCTCCCTCTCTCATCATGGTCTATCTTCAGTTACCTAGTGTGTGTCTAACCTAAAACAGCTTCCCTCTGTAGACAACAGACTCAGGGGTGGTCCATGAACTTATCATGGGCACCCCATCTCATGGTGAAATTGGGTGCAGAAAATAGCTCACACATACAGAGAGAGAGCAGACCACTATCTTAGATTAGATGTCACAGTATCAGACAACAAAAAATAGATGAGCTGAAACCCACACAGGCCTTTTTTTCCAAGCTGTGTACTAACATCAGTGTTTCCATAACTGAAAGAGTAAAACAGGAAAAAAACCCATTACATTATTATCTCTCTTGCTGCAGTTCACACATAAAGACCCCTTTCCTATCCGGATTATTTCAGCCTACTCCAATACCTGATGGATCAGTAGGCTGCCCACCACACAGCAGAAATGGGGAAAGCATCTATCACTGAAAAGACTTCAGCTGAGTTAATCTTCCAACCTATTTAAATGCAAGCTGTGCAGAGCACATTTAAAAGATAAACCAAAAAGCAAACCTGTGCATTTTACAGACTGGAAATCAGATTGTAGCCTCAAAGCACTGTCTTAGCTACAGATCAGCAGTAAGCAAACAGTAGTTCCAAAGGCAAGAATCCATACCATTTCAGGAGATGATATAGATCACACACCTTCCAATATACCTGCAAATTGGATCTTATTCCCAGCAGATGTGGAGAAACTAAAGCACAACAAAACTAATACACTAGCAAATGTAACTCAAGTACCATTTGCTTAATAGCCTAGAAGTTTATTCCATGACTCCTGGTTTCCCCAAACTTCAGGCAGGGTGGTGGGTACCCAAGGACAGTCAGCACAAGGTCTGCAACTCCCATCAAACTGCACATCCATGTGCACTTGTGGATGCACTTGCATCCAGTAGCACATGCTTTGGAGTTTCACAGCTACAGACAGTAGAGATGAGAACACAGCTGCTAACTAATCAGTGCTGTGACTAGCCAGGAAGATGATGTGAATTGCACTGCAAGTCAGAATGATGAGAGGCAAATCCAAATGTTCTTTCCCATGAAAAAAACCCCAACAAACAACAAACAAAAAACACAAAAAAAGCCCCCAACATACCAACCTCTCTCCCTACACACCTCCACCCCACAAAAATAAAATAAATATTTGGAAGCTATTGAAAATATTCCACATGTGGCAGCTCGTGAAGGATTAAGAGTTATTAAACAGAGAAATGGATTTAGGCATCAGGCAATAATCTTTGCAAGAAAGAAACAATCTGGTTAGAAAATACTCAGTCTTCCCACTTTATGCTACTGAAACCCAGAAACACCAACGGGTTTTATCATGAGAACAGAAGCTGGAGCAGATGAGACTTCAGGGTGAAATTTGTCTGTCACAGCATAGCTATTTAATAGGAGGTGACCCTACACCCATTGCCACACCTCTTGTGACAGTTTAGGAGCTTTTAGGATCAGAAGGGATTTTGAGTGTGCAGGATACCTCAGTTTTGCAGAAGATGGACTGCCTTTAGAAAGATTATATTAAGGCAATGTCTAGACCCAGCTAGCTCTTTATATGGATCTTGAAATGTGACTTGTACTTCATCCACACTTCTTGAATTTCAATTATACCCATTTTCAGTCATGACAGACACAATCTTCTCCCACATATCTGATGTGGTCATGCAAACATTGTCCCACCTGTGTCTTCTATCAGGTTACTGTTCTGCCCTGCCACTGTCTAATTCCCCTCTGTTGCATCAAATGCAAATTACTTATCTTTGTTTTTCATGGCATATTTCCAACCTATCTACCTGTCATGACTCTGGCATTTGCCTTGTCAAAAATGTTAAGCTCCTCTGGCCATGGCCCTGTATTTTTTTCAAACAAGCACATGATTGCTTTCTCCCATGTCACTCCTTCTTGGCTCTAAGAATTCATATTCTTCTTCTTTTTGGTCTTGGGATTTTTTGCCTACAAGAAAGCCTAGCAGTAATTATGTACCTGCTAGACTGAAACTGCCACCTATGATGCTGATGAAGACTATCACTTGTGCCAGTGTGTTTGTGCCCCTCAGAAACTGTGAACAGTTTAGCAGGGATAGTCTGTACTGACTGCTATTCCTCACAGTGTGAGCTGTTCTTCAGTGTGCTCCATGAATATTAGGAAGAAACCAGTAAGACAGCTTATGTATCAACCACAAAATGTACTCAACACTTTACAGATGATAACAGGAAGTTATGGGCAATGTATCTCCAGATCTCAGCTCTTAAAATGGTAAAGTCTCCTAGTCTGAGCTGGTAACACATGAATAATTAATTCTGGTTTGCAGATTCATGTCATAGGATACGTGAGGTTGGAAGGGACCCTCTAAAGGTCATCTAGTCCAACTCCCCTGCAATAAGCAGGAACATCCTCAATTACATCAGGTTGCTCAGAACCTCATCAAGCCTGACCTTGAATGTCTCCAGGGATGGGACCTCCACCACCTCCCTGGGCAACCTGTTCCACCACCCTCATAGTAAAGAACTTCCTAACATCCAATCTATATTTATCCTTCTCTAGTTCAGAACCATTGTCCCTTGTCCTATCACTACATGTCCTTGCAAACAGCCCCTTCCAAGCTTTCCTGTAGCCCCCTTCAAGTACTGGAAGGTCACTATAAGGTCTCCCCAGAGCCTTCCCTTCTCCAGGCTGAAGAATCCCAGCTGCCTTAGCCTGCCTTTGTAGGAGAAGTGTTCCAGCCCTCTGATCATTTTCACTGCCCTCCTCTGGACCCACTCTATCAGATAATGTCCTTACTGTACCCAGGTCTCCAGAGCTGGGTCTCATGAAGTTCTTCCTTGAAGCACAGCAAGAAATTGATTTCTTTTATGTTGTTCAACCAGTGGCATCCAGCTCTTATAAACATCACACTAAAAAGAGGCAAAGCCCACACTGATGCTACTCAGAAAAGAAATCCAGCTGACAGTGATGCTATTCACACTATGTTTGACATGCAGCAGATTGCCAGTTATATCTTTCCAGTGTTGCTGCATGGACTTGGGTCTGAAGGGCACTTTAATAAAAGAAATAGCCTCTCCAGTGTGGTACAAGTTCAATTTCAGGCTCATCAGCCTCAGTGTTCTAGTGAAAATCAAAATCTGTTCAGGATAATGTTTCAGACCTTAAGAAATGAGATGTTTTACTTTGATAGAACTCCACTGAATTACATGATTGGAAGACTTGCCTGAACATTGAGGATATTCTGAAGTTGTGCTGTGATCACATCTGCAGCTTTCTTTCACCTGCTGCAAGGCACTCCAGTATGTCACCCACTATCAGCTGAAAGTGATAACGTCTCTTGTTCTGCAGGTTTCTTATCAACAGCCTGCATTTGCCCACCAGCTTTGAAATGGTTTCATTGCACATTTCAGGCACATGAATGCATTTCTCCAGACTAATGTTGCTGTTTATCAGCACTGCTTGGCTTACAGGGCAACGGGCTCTACAATCTCTCTGGAATCAAGTTAGCTGTTGATAGTATGGTTGTAAATAAGCTGAGCTGCTGAATAGCTGTACATCATGTGTGTGCAGCTTGAACTGCTGGAAAGTCTCAACACAAGATCTTTCTGAAAAACTTTTCAGAGCAGTTTTAATATCAGTGAACCTTAAATAACTGCAGCTATTTATGTGCCTTTGAGAGCACAGGCACGGGTTCACAGAAGCAGGAGTCTTCACTAGCTCAGTGCAAATGTCTATGGGGAAAACTTGCCCTCTGCTGTAAGAAGGTTGTCTCCTTTGGACACAAGCCACACTGAGCTGGCACAGTCATAGTGAGCCCCAGGCCTTGAGCTAATATGACAGCACAGATGTAGCCTAGAGGTTAGCATCCCTAATCACCTTTGATGGCCAACAGTGACAGGCTTCTTCACTCCCCAAGGAGCCAACAGACTCAGCCATCTAGTTTTGTACCAGCCATCAGCTCATGTAAATACTCTGCCAAGTTCTCAGTCACAGCACGTACTCTGGGTTGGGTCTGGAGGTTTTGAAGAGGAGTAATGCTTTTTGGAATGACAGAAACACTGGACAAAAAATTTAACCTTCTTTTCAAAACTCAACTCAGCATTTTTCTTCCCATCCTTCATCTTCTTCAGCATGTTTTCTGCAGCAACCCCTTAGCTTCCTTTGTGCTTACATTGTAGATTTCAGGTGATGAATCTATGAATAAACCTCACCCTCTTAACAGCCTCTCCCATCAGCTGCAGACCCCACACCACAAATGATTTCACCATTAATTAGTAAACCATTAAAGTCTCCAGAATTACAGTACAGTTGCCAATATTCTCAGCTTCAAACCACTAAGTACCCTTTCTTCTCTGCTGTTTTTTAGCTTAACAGGGAAAAAAAAAAATCCATATCTTACCAATCTCATCCTATCTGCGGTTCGAGTGCTTATCAGACACCTGGAGTGGTTATAGTTGTATTCCTGGAATTGTTATTCTTACTCACTCATTTTTTTTTTTTTTCTCTTTATTTCCAGTGATAGGACAGGTATTTTACCTTCATTTTCTTACTGGTTTTTTTTCCATTTCAGTCAGCTGTATGAAGAGACTCTAGTTTGCTTTCCTCTTTCTATTTTTTATTAGAATTGCTAGCATGTTGTGCCTCTACTTTTCAATTTTATAACAAAACCCAAAACACCTTCAAGCAGCTTAATATTCCCTTTGCTCTGGATTTCAGTAGCTGAGTGCTTTATGTACTGACACTGTTTCAGATACAGTTATCCTTGCTAATAGCAGCAGATCAAAAAACCAACAAAATTCTGAACTTCTGGGTTTAAAAAGCTGGGGTTTTGCAACATGAACTTTCAGTTAATCTAAAAACAAAGCACAAGATGCTAAAAATTACATACAACCTCAAATACAGATTAAAATCACCCAGCTCAGACCAGCTCTATTCAACTGTGTCTATTCAACAAAACCTTGTGTCTGCAATGTCTAGGTAACATAAGTCATTTTAAGATTCTCCAAACTGATCAGAAAAAAAAATAAAAATAAAAGCAACATTGATGAAAATTGGTTAAAATAATCTGGGGGGTTTTTCTACAAAATATTTATCAAGAAATATGCATATTTGGATTCCTGTATTTCCTAAAAATGGATTCCTGTGCATTCTGAGCCCTTTTCTTCACCTGTTCAAACCCTGTCAGACCATGAGACATCCTATAATGGGATAGAACCTCTCACAAAGCTCCTCTCTAGTTTATGTACACCTTGATATACCAGTTGTAGGAGAAAAACACTGTATGTGTGGGTTTACTTACAGTTATGACAGGTAGCTCCCATGTAGCCTGTGTCATTACAATCGCAGTAAAAGGTGTTCCAGGACTGAGAGCATTTTCCTCCATGTTCACAATAGTTGGGTAAACATCTAATTGGAGACAGATTTTTTTTTTTTAAATGCAATTAATTATAAGCATTTTTTGTAAAAATAATGCACTGGAAAAAAAATAATTATAAAATTGGCTCAACTCAGGCATATTTCCTAAGACTGCATCACTATGTAGTATCTGACATAATTACTTACTCCTCTGATCTGTGGTTCACTTCAAATACGTGCACTGAAATCAACAACATTTATTGTATCCAGCAAGTAGGTAAGATCACTCTCTATAAAAGCATTCCATTTGTCCTCCATGTATTAGCAATTAAAGTGTCACAGTCTTTCTGGGCATGCAGAAGTACACGTAACAGGTGAAAATGCTGTTAAAATCTTGTTTCAAAACAGAATTTCCTGTACTCTGATTAAACAGGCAACATTGTTATCAAAACTAGCCTGTGTTTGTGGCTATACAAACAGCATAAACATCTCAGCAGTGAGAGGAAAACCACATTTCAGTTATGAGTTCTGTACTGTCTCTTCTTCTCTCCTTTTAGTTGCTATGACTCTAAAATATTATTGTGAAACAAATTGTTAAAAGAAGAAATAGGTACAACAGCATGCAGCTTGGGAAGTGCACAGACACAAAAGCTGTGGAAGACAAATTCAATCTCCAGGACAAGAAGTGACTGTGGATCTGAAATACACTGGAGTAAACACAGGTATTGCAGTGAAGTTACACAAACTAAATGGAAACAGAAATGGTTTCAATTTTAGCCTATTCTTTTCCTTTTTTTTTTTTTTTTCTTCTGTTATTGTATATTAATCTCTTTTACACTGTATGTTTGACTTGTGAAAAATGAGTAACTTGTTGATACCACCAATTCAATTGTGATGGGTGGCCGGATAGAAAACAGGCAATCAATTTCTCTCATAGCCACCAGCACTCCATTAGGGTTTGCTTTGCTGTAAGAGCTTCAAATCCCTTTTTATGGCCCAGATCTTTCAGTGGCATTAGTGAAGTCACTGACACCATGTGGATTTTTACTAGCTGAAAATACCATAGAATCAGAATTGTCAGGGTTGGAAGGGATCTTAAAGATCATCTAGTTCCAACTCCCTGCCGTGGGTAGGGACACCTCCCACTAGGTCAGGGTGCTCAGAGCCCCATTAAGCCTGGCCTTAAAATCTTCCAAGGATGGAGCTTCCACCACCTCTCTGAGCAACCTGTGCCAGTGTCTCACCACCCCCATGGTGAAGAAAATCGACCCATCTCTAGTTTTAATCCATTCCCATCACCTTACTTTAGTTCTTCTCATCCTTAAAATGTTTTTGCATTTGTGTGCATATTGCCTTTAACTGTGACTTTCAGTCTGTTTCTTCCAAAAGCCTTACAATTAATACACATTTCATCCATACAAGCAGATAATCTTTGTCACCAACATAAACATTTACACCCTCATAT
>JAOEGS010000464.1:20024-44485 GCA_025447755.1 Corythornis vintsioides | reverse complement strand
ATTTACACCCTCATATGTAAAATTATAAAGATAATATAAAATATTAATATGAAAGATGAATTAATTGTATTTCATACATACTCAATTAGTATATTAATTATCATTCAAATTCTAGAGGCATAAGGAATTAAAGAAGAAAGTATGTTATTTATAACTATCTGTAACACCTTTTAAAACAATTATAAGATATATTGGTCTTATAAAAATTGTGGTTATGGCTTCTGTTAATCATTGGGCTTAAATAGAAGATGAGGAATGAGAAGGGGAAACACAGGCCTAGTTTGTCAGCTCACCAAGCTCTGGGGAGAACAAATAGTTTCTAAAAGAAACAATAAAGGAGCCAGCCAACCTGAACCTGCTGGGTTTTCCCCACCCTTACAAGGCAGGAATTCTGAGAAAGGATGAGATTTTGGCTTCTAACTACCGTTAAAAGCTGGGAAACCATCTAAGAGAGCCAAGCTCCCAGCCAGGCCCTCTGGAATTACCTCTACTCTTGGAGATGGCGAAGAGAGATGTAGAGGCCTGGTGTCCACTTTGAAGCAAGCAAGAGTGGCACCAACAGGACTGGCTGGTGTGTGACCTGCACCCAGCTCTGCTCTGCAGGGCTGTGCCCACTCCCTCAGACTAGTAACAGCCCAACCCCTTCTCTCCAGAGGCTGCAGGAGAAGCCCAGTGTTTCACAGCTCTAGGCTGCCATATGTGAGGTTTGGCTCTCCGAGCAGATTTGCTCCTGTCTGTGCTTTGGTCACGCCTGCCCTTGCCCTGAGCATTCTGCCTTTCCTTCCGCTGGCCACTTGGTGATAAACATGCCATGGTATCACCTCTACCCCAGCAGCAGTTATACCCACATCCCAGGGCAACAAGAAACATCTGATGTTAACACAGCTCTTTGGAGAAGTAAAAAGAACAGGAATGTGGTGTTATCATAATATACATCATCGTGGACAAATTTGTTTTCTGCCTATTTTAAGATACCTTTCATGAATGAACCCAATCCAGTAAAGCTAATTGCTAGTCACAGGTGGTTTGCCAAAGGCCTACACCAGAGGCTTAGCCATATTTATTCCCTTAAAACAGTTGCTTTTCAAAGGCTTTGTAAAGTTGAAGGTCACTTCTCATTTCTACTTGTCTTACAAATGCAGATATGTTTTCTTCCCCCAACAATGCACAAAATACAAGTCAAACTAGCCTTGTAAACTTTTAATGATATTCATAAATTCAGAATTAAGCCCTTTTTATTCCTTAGTCTATTTGCTTTAATTAGCACCAACCGCATTGATCTTGTTTTTGGTCAGATAACTAACCCTTCTAAGAGCTTATGAAAGAAATTTCTTTGCAACTCTAATAATTACCATAATCCCATTCTAGCTGAGCAGTTGTGTCTTCATTAGAAGCAAAAATTATCCTAATTGTCAGAGAACTCAAAATTAAGAAATAACTACAATTAAAATTAATCAAGGCATGGATAAATCACAGATTGTTCCATTTACTAACAGTCTTGGATCCTCATGTTGAAGGATTTAAATAAATATATTTTAAAATAGAAAATAATATTTGCATTCTAGTAGAATCAAGCAATTTTAGGAAAACAAACAAACCATACATTAGTATCACAGGATGTTTCATAGAGCAAAAAAAATTGCAGCAGTCAGTCCCTGACCTATTTGCAATTGAAACAAATAGATTAACTCGATTTTTGCAAGCATTATAAATGGGACACTTTGAAATGTAATGATTTGCCTAAGACAGTCTGTGACAGACCAGGGACTCTGATCTTCCAGTTACCAGACTAATTCATAGAATATATTATGGTGAATGAATCTTATAAAAAAATAAATGAAGCAAACAACATTTCCCCTCTGGCCAAGCTGGAAAACACACACCTTAGCCATCTAAGTGAGCAATATGCAGAGCCTGCACAAAAGCATTCACTGTCCTCAGATAAAATATTCACCTCTAAAACTGTATGTGCACTTCCTTTGAATTCAAAGGACAAATTGCATAGATATCAGAGGGCAAAATTTGGCCCTTTGATAGGAATGATGAAGAAATAACAATGACAAAATTACTCGAGTGGGAAGGCTGAAGGAGTTCTACACATCTGATGTTACACTTGACTGGAAATAAACCCAGTACTTTCAATAAGCACCTCTCAGATTTTGTTATAGTCTGCACAACACATCCTGCCTGCATCACTCTCTATTCTTTCTAAATAAAGAGGAAAAAATAGAACTATCAGAGAGAGAAAGAAAAAAGGGGAACAGAACCTGTCAATATACATCATCTTGAAACAATCACTAAGTTCCTAAAAACAATGTCGTAGCAGGAAAACACATTAAATTTAGAAGTTTTCTATCAAAAAGTGAGCCTTAATATATTCTCAAAATTAATTTTATTTCAGCATATTTTTCTATTTATGAGCTACAGCTCCTTCATGCATAATAAACAACATTAATAGGGAGGACTTCATACAGAGGGCATGTATGTATGATGAAAGTGAAGGTGTTACTCTAACAGCCTATACTTTGCTTTGGTGAAATGGTGCCATCCCACTAAACTCAAGAGATTGAGGTCAATTGCAACAATTTTGGCCCTGCTCTGCTGAGCTGTAAATCTGTGAAATTACTCACCAAAGGTTATTTTGGATACAATAAATGGGTTTAACAGGGGATCAGAGAAGTGTTTCAATGGCAAATCCACTGGTGTTACTACACAAGACAACATGTAACAGCTTCAGGGATTTACAAAAGGGAAAACAAGTGAAGATCAGACAGCATTAAAAAGGAAACAGCACAAGAGCTCATAGAATCACAGAATGGGTGATCTTAAAGGTCTCTTCCAACCGAAACAATCTCAACCATTAAACCAGCACTGAGAAGTTACCACTAAACTATGTCCCACAGTACCACACCTCCACACATCTTTTAAATCCCTCCAGGGATGGTGACACCACAACTTAATACTAATACCACAACAATACTAAGACAGGCTCCAAAAGAATTAACACTCTCCAGATCTGTGGTTTTCTTCAGCACACATTCCCTCCTCATCACCATACTTCCCAACTTCTCTCTTCTCCTGCAACTTGATAAAACTGAACAACTTTTTACAGAAGTGTCATTGCAAGCTGCTTTTTTTTTTTTTTTTAAGCTATCTACATTTTATTCCCTAAATTTATTGTGTTGTGAGACGTCATGGAGTACAAACAGAACAAGAGTAATGTGAACAAAGACAATTTTTCTTTTCCAAGCTGGAAACCATTTATTTTATCACAGTGAACAGATGCAAAAAAAACCAAAAACCAAACCAAAACAAAAAAAAACACAAAACCAAAACCAACCAAACCCCAAACCAAAAACCTAAGGAAAAAGGAGATATTTTTGTCATTTTAATGATTTGTCACAAAGGTAGATTTTTTCTTCTGAGATATTCAAAACCAGGTGACTGAACTTTGAAATATATTATTTCAATCATTGGCCTCCTCAGTTCTCAGACTCTGCACTTGCATTACAACTGTGACACCAACATTTAGGAGGTGTGAACACTGATGCCAACTGCCCTCAGGCATGAGGCTGGGACAGAACTGTGGGAGGAAGTTGTGCTGGGATTGGCACGAGTGAAAGGAAAAAAAAAGCCTATTATCTATGCCTTAGAAAAAAGGCATTTTTCTAAGGTTTGATTGCTTTGTTGTTCGAACACCTACATCTTTAAGAGAGGTAAATGTGCTGACAGTTTGGCTTGGCATCAGCAGAAAGGATTTTATATAAATAAATTTGAAAATGAAAAAAGGGAAACAAATAAACCATCCTGTACAGACAGCTGTTCCATTTAGAATTCATCATTTTACAAAGCAAAAGCAGAACAGCCATCTGCAAAAATCAAACAAACAAACAAGGACAGGATATTATCTCCTACATGCCTCCCCATCCTTGGCCTTCAGTTTACCACAGGGTTGCACATCCCATGGATTTTAACTCTAAAGGAGTTAACAATGGGGGTGAGCTCTATTCAGATCCCCCCCAGAAATTCATTTCCATACTCAAGCTAGATTCCAAAAGCCACTTAAGCAGCCCACTCCCAACCTTCAAACTGCCTTCTTTCTCCACAGGGGTTTCATTTAGGGCAAATTTCCACCCCAGCATTGGTGGGAAGTCCCTCCACTCTGTGTAAAAACTGAAAGCTAACTATCTCCAACTCCAGCATCTTTCCATGTGTACCACTGCAGTTATAGGAAGGAGTTTCCCATGCTCAAACCAGTTCTGTAGTTACCCCTTGGAGCAATTACTAAACACATTTTAAAAGGACAGATCAGCACTGCTCTTAGTTACTCTGAAGTGGCAAGAGTAAATGAGATTTTAATTCAGCATCAGTTTCTTGCTTCACGTGAAAATAAATAAATAAAGTTATCTGGAAAAGAACAAGGCTAAATTAAAATGCAAGCTGTTCCAATTTAGATGCAGTGATGAGAATGTGGCAAATGAATCTGAGGAATCTGTCTTTATTTTGCTTTGAAATACAGTATTTCTACAGACCAGTGCACCCTTTATGGGCCTGAATCGTGATTTTTTCACAGGCTGGTCTTGGATGCATGAAACAAAGGCAGGGAAAACAAAAAGCCTTAAAAATAAGGCAGGGCAGGCAAAACCAACTCGTGGTAGTTTAAACAATCTGAGCATTCCCTTTCATTCACTTTGAAGACAAAAAGAACAGAAAACTACCCCACTCTTGCAGAGACAGCATTTTCCATCATGACTGCCTCTTCCTACAGAGTCTTTGCTTTGTGCAAACATATTCTCATTTTTTACCAATCACAGACTGAGCTCATCTGCCAGTGCAAAGCTCATCTGCCAGTCCAAGAGTGGGGAATTCTAAAATGTAAGTGGTATTGAGGGAGTTTCCAAGACTCACATTCCAAAATGAGCTACCTGCAGTGCTTTAATGATATTAGTTAGCATGTCTAATTTGTGATGTAGGTGCATACTCTAGGGAAAGACCCAAAAGGTTCTTCAGTTCTCACAGAACATCATATATTCCTCTATTTTTAATACTAGTTTTATCCACTGTATATTGATTTACAAATGGTTAAGTCATTAAGATATTTCTTTCACCTTTTCCTTCTGGGCCAAGGTTTGGGATATTTTTCCCCTTTCCATTACCACACCATTATTTCCAGTGTTTTGCTTTGGTTTTAGCATAGAAAAAAGAGGATAAATTCTTTAAGGACAATTTGATGTAAGAGATATTTCTAATAATATTGCTTTTTTTTTTTTTTTTTTTCCTGCACAAAGCAAATGATCAGTGTTTTAAAAGGTACAAACACAAGCATGAGAAAGGGAAACTTGTCCACATTTGCCTTAATTAAAATAGAAACCAAAAGGAGACATGAAGCTTTAGTGTTCCCTGTGCTATTTGGATCCAAGCCCACTGAAGCCTACATTTGAAACAGGCAAGAGAGACAAGTGAGGGGAAAATAGTCACTCCCAGGACTGAAGAGGTATTTTTAAGGTGACACAAAAGACCAGAAGAGCTAAACTTGGACCATCAGATCCTTATAAGTAGGCAGGACAGCCTCTCCTGTAGCATTTAATGGAGCAATTCTAGATTCCAGCATCTGAAGGTGTGCAGCTTAAAAGCTTCACTTTGGCTGCTGATGGCAAGATAGCTGGGCAGTATTCAAATATATTTGAGGAATTACACCAAACCAGAATATTTTAAGAAAGCACAGATACACCCTTTTAGGTCTGCAACTCATCCTAGCTTCGATCATGATCCAATTCAAGGAGCATTACCTAAAAATATCTGACATGATCTAAAACCAAGAATAGAAAATGTAAGAGGGCTTCCTACAAAGAGAAAATAATCTGAACTATACAATATTTGTTTGGTTTTCTTTTTTAAAAAAAAAAAAAATTCTTTGTGCAATGCACTGCAGGTATTTATGTGTGGGTGAATGCAATATTAAGTGTTTGCTTTTTCAATCCCAGCCTGAGACTGTAATAAATAAAATTAAAACTCAGTGGGCATAATTAGCTAGGATATTTTCTCGTTTGCATGGCCAACTTTGAGGGGGGGAAAAAAAACCATAAAATCATATAAAGTTTAGCTTCTGCTGCAGGGCATACATTAAATCTTAGAGGAGAATTGGGAAATGCAAAGAGAGCCTGTGCTTTCATTGGATTTATCTTACCACCCTTCACCTGAAATAGTAATTAATTTCCCAAAGGCCCATTTTGACAGTACAACACACGAAGCAATGTTAAGTTCTGTACTCAAAGTAAGAAAAAAATATTATTTCTTACAAGTAAAAATTGTTAGTATGATCTAATGGAATCTACAAAGGAGACGGGCATAAAGTGGGATTTGAAAGGTCAGCTCTATTTAGCAAGGGGAAAAAAAAGAACACTTTAAGCTAATTTATTTGGAAAATGTTAGGAAGAACTTTCACAGATGAAACACAGGTAGGGATAAAAGGCTAGGGACTAAGGACACTATTGGTGCTCTGCAACGTGAGTAACACAGGGAAGCAAACCCATGAATCAACTCAGTGTGCTTCTCCCTAATGAGCTAAGCTGTTAATGCCAATCCCCTCACAGTGATTATTATGGATACCACATGCTGCTCTCTCCATTTGTATTTGAGAGGAGAACTGGAATATGCAGATGAATCTTGGTTTAATGAGGACAGCAATATCAGTGTGTGTTTGTGTCTGCCCACTGATGCTACAGAGACAGAACAGTGCCAGGATTCATAAGAAAGTATCTGAGGTCAGGTTTGTGTTCCTCACTGCAGAGCTCTGGAATTCCCAGGGTGTCCTGCAAGATGTGCCATCCATCCATCTGCCAAGGTGCATTCAACGTGAATACTTTATCTTTTTTTCTTTCCCTGCTCCTCCAGGTTACTTAAGGGAACTGAAGTTCCCAGTGTTGTCCTTCACAAGTGCTGTCAGTATTTGCTATGGCAAGGGCAGGGTGCCAGCCAAGTAAAAATAGGACAACCCAGTCAAAGCTTCATCAGCACAAAATCAACATGAACTGCAGCAATCAGATTAAAGTGCCCTAGCAGTTGTAGACAGAGGGATGCATGCATTTATCTATGCATTTATCTATGCATTCATGTCAATCTGAGCCTAAAGGAAAGCAGGCTCTGACTACCCTTACCATAGTTCATTTATTAATAATGACAAGTTAAACACATAACTGGCTTTCTTAATCCCAAGATCACCTAGTCTCATATACTCAAGCACAAGTGGTGTATAGAACTTGGGACAATATAACTCTGGGTGTACAACACTATGCTTCTGCATATGCATTGGTCCTACCTCTGTCTGGATGAACTTTTCTATACAGAAATTCACAGATTCACAGATATTAGGGTTTGGAAGGGACCTAGAAGATCCAACCCCCCTGCCTGAGCAGGATCACCTAGACCAAGTCACCCAGGAACAGATCCAGGTGGATCTTAAGTGTCTCCAGAGATGGAGACTCCACAACCTCCCTGGGCAGCCCATTCCAGAGCTCTGTCACCCTTACTGAGAAAAAGTTCTTCCTTCTGTTGACCTTAAACCTCTTGTGCTTAAAATCAAGGGGTTTAAGCTATTTCAGGGGCTGAAATAGCAGAATTATATGAAATACCAGGCTTGTCAGAGTTTTCTGTCACTGGCCAACTTAAATACCTTGTCTTTGTGAAGGGGGTTGAGGGGTTCAAAAATATTAATGTAACCAATATCATCACTAAGGATGAGTCCCAAGAGTATGTGACCTCTAAGGATGTGCCTCAGGAAGCCTGGTGGAAGCAAACATTTCTCTAGCACCATCTTGAAGGTCAGAAGAGACGTGTCAAGTCAGAGGAAAACGAGGCCAGTTTACACCTTACAACAGCTGTTTGCCACAAGCTATGCCAACTGCAATGCCTCCTAAGCACTCCTCTTGACAGATGTTGGAGGAGCTGGTAGGGAGAACCACACTAGATCTTGCCTCTCTGTGTACACGCAGAGTGCCAGAACTCCTGAAAATGGATTTTTTTTTCTCTGTGGCTAAGGGTTGCAAAGTAGTTTTTCCCACTGCATGCAAGAAATGGATGCAATTGATCAAGCCATGCCTACAGGCAACACCACAGTCTTTGCTGCTGTATTCCAAGGGGGCCATCTGCTGTAAGAGCAGCCAGCCTTGCTCAGCCCAAAGGGAGCATCTGTGTCGTGTGATGAAGGGCTGGAAATCCACAGTGTTTCTGGACTGAGGTTTAATGACTTTCTGGCACATTTTCCTGAAATGTGTGGCAACTCTTGAGCCTCAATATCTCTTGAGCCCACATTCCTGCATCTATTCTCTGAACAGGATGCCAACCACAGCAAACAACCAATTCGGCTTCAGGGCTGAAGCTAGTATTTCCAGTCTCCAAATCTGGCATCCCAGCCAATTGCTGAATGGGAAATCCCAGAGCTTCTCAACAGCGTGGCCAAGTTCTCAGCATCTGCGTATTTGTTTTCCTACCCATTTCATTTATTTTTAAATGAGAGGCTGTCTGCATTTCCCCCAGGCAATGCTTTGCATTGTTTGCCCACACAGACCCACACCCACACTGTTCCAATGCCATGTAGTAGGAGAAAACACAATGTAGAAAGTACTAGTAATTGACAAAATTCAGTCAGATTCCAACCTATTTTGAGATTAGCACAGCTATGACAAAATCTATTTTGGCTTTGAACAATGGAGGTACAAAGAGCTGACCACAGTGGAAGAGTAAGGAACTTGGGCTTCCTAGTCCTAAAATTATTACCTCCCTCCAAATTTTGCTTCAGATCAATGGTGCCTCTTCCCAATTTCTCCAATGTCCTTGCTCTGAGAGTGTCACAGTAAAGATGCTGATGACCTAAGTTTAAGACCATCCTTTGCCAGCTCCCAGCAATGTGTGGCTGATGGATTCATGTATTCCTTACTGGCTTTCTCCCTGATATTTGACCTCCACAGCATCTAACAGCATCCAATTTGATGCTGATCAAGATTTGAATTTGTGGGAAACAGCCAATTCTTATTTATTATTCACATCCTTCATGCAGCTCCTCATCACACAAGCCTGCCTAGCTCTCCTCCAGGGTGAAGAGTCCTAGCCTGTTTAATCTCTCCTTGTAGAGAACACAAGGAGGCATACAAAAGAACAGTGTCCATTCTGAAAACAGCTGTGAGACCCAAATGACAGGCTCTTGTATTCAGAGCTGCACACAGCACCACCTCTGAGCAGCCCACAGAGGATGTACTTCTTGGAAAAGGCTGCTCATGTCAAGGTTGAGGTCAGTGAATACATGCAAGTGGAATTATATCTTATCTTCTAGTAACTAGAAATAGAGGTAGTGAAGGGTCAACACAGTTTTTAGCTTTATTTACTAAGGGCAAGATGCTCCCATAGTTGTCTAGTGCCTCAGTTCCTGCCTCCTCATAAGAGTTTTGAACACATCTGAAAGCAGGGCAGACATCCCAAATCCAAGTCACAGAACCTCATGAAAATGGGGACCCAAGGGAGAGTGGAGAGAATGGAATCAAGTTACTGTTCATCAAAGAAAAATACAGAGCCTGAGCTGAACCACTATTCTAGGCATCATGGAATCTGCAAGAAAGAAATCCCAAGAAAAACCAAGGCAATAAATTCTGCAATCACAGAGCTTTATTCTGCAATTTTAAAGATGAGTCATGCATTTTTAGTAGGAAAAAGCAAATCAGGGAAGTGACAAATGAGTAGAAAGTGTTGCTCCTTCTCCTTCACTTCCTTACACTCCAAATTTAACACATACAGATCAGGTTAAAAGAAAGAAGAAAAAAAGCCACCAAATCACACCTATGGTCTACATGCTCCCTGCCACAGCACTGCCTTAGAGTGTCTGAGGGATAGATCTACCAAGGAAGCTTTCCCACAGGTGGGAGAAATCCAGAGCTGAATTAATGAAATATATTTGCTACATTTTTGGTTTCTTTTTCTTTTTTTTTTTTATTTTTTTTAAGCAGTGTTATTGTCATTGACCTTTCAGAACCCCTAAAGCAAGAACAAGACACAGCTGTTCCAGCTGGAGGAGAAGCCTGAGCAAATGCAACAGAATTGCAGAGAGCTGGAGGGAACTTGGGAGATAACTTAGTCCATGCTCACAGCCCAAGGCAGGATCACCCATACCCATGTTTGTTATTTCTCACAGACTCATCTAATCCATTCGTGAACCCTTCCAGTGATAGACTTGACAGATTCCTCAGGCAGTCTGTGCCATGACTATTCTCCTCTACATCCTGGTCAGAAAAGATTCCTTTCTGCACTGCAGAAGCCTTTTAGCACTTGGCATTATTCTGCCTCCCCCCAGCAATCTCTTCTGGTTAAAGAATCAGAAATGAATCATCATTCTTTGCAGGAAATGTTTTCTAGACCTAGTTTGTGTCTTTGCTTATAGACAGGGCCATTCAAGGAACATTTTGGGCTCTGAATATGTTTACAGAGGAGAGAAATTCAGAACCATGCCTGCTAATGAGCCTAGGATAGCTGAACACCAAGTGGCAACCCTGGCAAGTGTTTATTTCACAGGGCTTGCTCATTGCCCTGCTGCTCCTCATTCAGACACATCTGCCCACCTGGGTTCCTCACCAGCTCTGATCTGTACTTTGACATTTGTAGAGTTGCCAGTTACCTTTAATTTCAAAATGAAGGCTAGAGATGCTAAGATCTTGGTATTTTGGTTCAGTGCTATGGCTCAGGGGTCCTGCTTAGATCAGGGGAATGGCAGAAAGCACATTCTTCTTCTAAGCCAAAAGAAAATATTAAAGAAAAAAGGATCCAATCTGAATTTATGGCCCAGCACAGCACTGAATAAACTTCAGGTCAAAGAATTAGTATTAGCACTGCAGAAACCAATACTTTTGTTTCTCCTGAAGAAACAAGTCAGGGTTTGTTGGTTTGAGAAGGCACAAGAAGACTCATCCCTGTTCTGCCACATACACGTGCTAGCCAGGGAAGGAAAGCACTGGCATCTCTGGGCACATCAGCCTTGTGCCTTCCATCAGTGTTAACAAGACTGACAGAGCAGCTCTGTGCCAGACTCACTGCCCAGCATGGCACTGGACTAGAGGCAGCTGTGACTTCTTACACTGCTAAGTGAGAAGTTTCTGTACCCACATCCCTACCCCATTTCCAGGAGGCTGTTTACCAGGCTTGAGAAATGTTGCTAACACTGTAAAACACTGAGAAGAGAAATGCATAAGTGAAGACACCATTAGGGAAGAGACATCCTGTTGTGGTTTTTGGTTTCTCTCTAAACCAGCAGTACTTAGGAAAGTTGTTCCAGCTCGTATCTATAAAGCCCTGACACACTACCTGCAGGTGAAGGACAGGATGCCTGGCACACACTTAAAGCCAGAAACTTAGAGGAGCTCATGAAAAGGGAGTGATCTAATTTACATCATCTATGAGACTTACATCATCTTCTAACTTACATCATCCATGAGAAGCAAATTTATTTATTTTTTTTATGCTGTTTGCTGCTTTCCCATCCCTTGACACTGACACCCTCCCTACATGTTAAAGGCCAAAGACAAAATGCATTATTCTGTTCTCTTTAAACTTTCTTATTGCTCAGCTTTTTCCCTGGAAGCTTTTAGGCTTAATATGTCACTACTAGAAGATGCCTTCCTTCCCCAAAAAGACTGACAGTGCAGAAGATGAGGAGTGAGGGCTGTATGGTCCCTTTAGTCAGGAATTTAATCTGTATCAATCTGACCTGGAAATAAATTTCAAGAGAGCCTGCATTTATTTGTATGAGTCTCTACCAGGTAGCTTTTGGTCAGAGAAGGTCAACACAGTACATGTACTGCTGCAAAAGATTGCACAGATTCTAACAGACTTTACTCTCCCTCCCCAACAAAAAGTCTCTGAATTCAAGGACTTCATGGCACCTTCACTTCCAGATGTCTCTGCCTTCTTTCTTTCTGCTCTGTATCATGCCAGAGGAGAAATGCCAGCATGCTGTAAGAAACTGCATTTTCTGACATTAATTTAGTGTAAAACAAACACCACCTGATGTGTACCTGCACTCCTACCCAAGTGAAAAGGCACCTACCCCACCTGAAAAGGCAACAACAAAGAGGGATAAAATTAAATCCACTTCCCATTAAATATGAGCTCACAAGGCTGTTGTCTCATTTTTTTTTTGCCTCTCATTGGCTAGGGGATAAATGTATTGCAGGCAGCTATGACCTGTAACATTTCATAACAGGAGCAATGTAAGCACCACACTTTGCAACATCCTCAGGAAAGACTGAAGAATCTGTGTATCTGGACTGTAACCACAGTAAATATCCATACTGTGAAGAAAAGAAAACTGTTTAGCTGGTTTAAAAACAGGTAGGCAGTGGGGTCAATGCCAAGAGCCCTACAGATTCTACTTTTTTTTCAATCCTCCTACAGATTCTACTTTCCAGTTCCACAAAGCACTGTGAACAGTTAGCAGAAACTGCTTTCTCTTGCAGGAGGTGAAACAAGGAATATGGCACTAATTTGCAGGGCTTTTGGAGCAAACACAACTCCAACAGAGTGGGGATGCCTCTCCTTGTACTGGATGTGTCACCTAAAGACAAAATGCAGATACTGTACAAGTGGATGGCAAATGAGAGATGACTTGATAGCTAGGAATATTAGTGATGCTGGCACTGCAATTGAGGGCTCCAAACAAGCAGTGTCATCTTAGGAGATGGGACTAACTTGACTTCTTCCATCAGCAGGACAGTCCATATGGTTGTGTTCAACCTTGGATTGTACCATGTCTTAACATCCTACTGAAAGCATGGAAGACATGAGTTTTCTGTGGGTTATCTGCTAATCCCAGCTCTTGCAGATACACCCTGAGCTGCCCAATCAGCCAGGACCAGAGGAGCTTCTGGGTGGCAGCATTCTATGGCCTCATTCCTATGGACATCCCCATTTTCTGTGTGTACACTCTGATAGCTCACCTAGTAACAGGGCATTTGTTTCCTGAGAAATAATTACTGGCCAATGGAAGTTACAGACACAAGGAGGCAGAAGGCATTCATGCCAAGTTCAGTTGAGCAGATACATAGTTCAAATACTAGAAATGAGAGTTGATGAGATTAAGGTTTAGTCCCTCAGACGGCTCCACTGAAATTAATGGAGGTTCATCACTTTACACAGGGAATCTGAAGGGGTGGGGGACTGGGGTGTGTGTATAACATGCTTACACAACTATATTCTCTCTCAAAAACCTACTGCTGGCATCAATAGTAGTTCCAGTTTATCATCTTTCAAAACAAAGTCATTAATTCTCTTTTAAGAGCAGGCACAAGTTGCAGTAAGCTGCCTAACCACTGCTTTCCAAGCTCAGGACTGAATGAGCTTGGCCTACAAGCCTGTGACAAATAAACTGCTTTCTAAATAGAGGCATATTCCTCAAAAGGGGTATTTTTGCTTAGATAACCAAGACAAATGTCCCATTTACATGTTAATTAAGCTACACAATTCCCACATGCGTTAAAATTACTCAAACACATTCTTTACAGTGCACACAGCAATAAATCTTACAATTAAGGAAGAGGAGCTCACGTTTCTCAGAGAAGAGACAGAGTTTTAACCCTCCTTACAGAGAAGGGAATGAGCAGATGTATACTGGACCCCAAGTTTCCTATATGCCAGAGCTGCTGTGATACAGAGCACCAGTTGAACTGTGGTCACCAGTTGAATTACAGAGACTTGGGAGTGTCAGTTCATGCAATGAAACAATTTGAACAAGATTTGAAAACATACTCAAGGGTACACTACACAGAATAGATGCAAAACTGTCTTTAGATTTATTTTGCATTAAATTAGCTGCATCTTATCATTTCCATCAACCATTTCAGGCACACCAAGCATGAAATTCCTATTTGCCCACTTTGCTGCTCAGATTGCAGCTCCAGCAGGCTGATTCCTCCTGCAGTAAGAAATAATGGACATTATTGGCCTTAAGCTCCACCTCTCTAAGTAACATGTCTGAAAAACATAGTAAATGCAGAAGCTCCTACCACATTTCCAAAATATTCTTACTACTCCCTTAACTATCTGAAGTACATTACATTTCCAGAAGTTCCATAACCATTTTTAGAACTTAGCTAGATGAATAAAAAAACCCCACAACATAAAATCAGAGCCCATTATTCCACTTACTAACTTCAAAGAAGACATTCACAGAAATAATCTAGAAATACTTAGATACTAAAACTTCATAGGAAGGCAAAGGAGAAATTATGAAACACTTGAAAGAAAAATTGGTTGCTTATTTTTCCCTCTTTATGAGAAAATCTGGATTTCCTGTCAGGCTTTCACTTAGGAGGGATTCAGATCAGTATTTAAACTGAAATGTGTCTCTGGTTGATACAGATATTTCACCATGATATTGCCCTAGTCAATGGGCAGTATGTTAACATGAGATGTACCATATCTTCATGATAAACATGCTGTGCTGTAATGGCTAACATGAAACATTGTAAATCATCTACCTCAACAAAACCAGCTAATACATTAAGGGGATGACATATTCTGATGAATCAAATAATTTTTCCTTCTCTTTCATTTCCCTCTAAAACTTCAAAGTAATCAAATGTTGTTTATGCATAAAATGTAATCCTTTCACCAATCTCTATTTTGATTGAATTTGCATACTCTATTTCCTACAAGTCAACATGAAGAGCCTCATGTAATTGAAACCATTTCCCCTCCAGTCCTCCTATCTTTGCATTAATATTTTCTATTAGTAGCTCTATTATGCCTAATATCCGTAATGTTGCCAGATTAGAATTTTCACTTACTGCAACCTGTATTTATAAACCACTACGATGGAAAAAAAAAGAACAAATACAAGAGAGAGGAAACAATAATTACCTGTCTTTGATGCCACACAGATCAATGTGTAAATCACTAAAATTCCCCAGGAAGCCTTGCTGAACTAAAATGAGGTCCTTGGGCTGATTATCAATAAAGATGAGCCTCATACAGCCTTGAAAAGCTGTAATGGGATTGAAACATTCCGAATCGGTGAAATTGTCAGGACATCCTGTGGGAAAAAGAGAAGAGGCAGAGAATAATATTGGAATCTTCATCTATTTCTGCTGGGACTTCAGGATGCAAGAACTCAAAGGCTCATTATTCCATGTGTTTTGGTTCCTTGTGCTATGTAGCCTTCTGTGTTATAAATCCTTCAGTAGGGAAAAGAAATAAAACAGAGCAGCCACTGGAAAAATCACAGTATGAGGTTTTCACATGTGCTATGAAAAATCAAAATGTGGGTTTCCCCCATCTTCTTTAAACTCTACATTTGATAGCAACTGACTCCATTAAAAAGAAAAAAAAAATGTTTGCAATTGTAGTAATGATTTTAAACAATATGGGTTAAATTCTGCTGCTGAGGAAATGCACAGAGTAGCAGGATGAAATCTGGTGGAAAGGAAGCAAGAAAACCATTTTCATCTAAGCTTCCTTCCACCTCTGTGTCCTGTGCATACTCAGTACTATATCCAGAGCACTCATTGAGATCAGAATGTCACTGTGTAAGTAGTACACAGAAATATATTTGCTAAAAAGGCAGTTGATGGCACTCCCTGTATCTAAATTAATGCTTGCACTCCAAAAAAGAAGGCAGCATTTTTTCAAGGCTGTTTCTCCATTTGAGCCAATCCTACATTCGTTTTCATGAGAGCACAGTTACCTACATACCTTTGTAGATCTGAGCCATATGTCAATTAAGCACAAAAGTCTAATGTCACTGAGCCTAATCAGGGCAGTGGTAGCTACAGGAATATTAATAATATCACTAATAGTCCTCAGGCCTTTTAACTAGAGAAAACACTCATGGCTAATGTAGCTTGTCCATGCTTTGCCAGCTAGGTGTAGGTACTCATTGGCTACCAGTAGCAGTAGTCTGGTTTTACAGCTGTTAGCAGTTCTGCTTGATGTCTGTCTGTTAGGGTTGACCAAGCCCCTTCCATCCTCCCACAGTGCTGTCTGCACTGCAACTCAACACCAGTTATTACAACCTTTGCTTTTAGCTACACAGTGCACCTGGGAAGACCTCAGCAGCAAACACTTGAGGATCTGCAACGTGAAAACCCATCCTGCATCTGTCTGAAAGAACCCACCTCCAAAATAGTAGCTGTTGCCAGAGTAGATCCTGGAGGCAGTGGTTGCATGGCTGGCAGTGGCAGCATTGCTATCCAGGGTCAGGGTAATGCGGTGTCTCCTGGCATTGATGTTCACAGAATGCCAAAGCCCATCGTGGAGACTGGTACCTGCCAAAAAGTATGAGGAGTGAAAAAAAGAGGTGCAGAGGCAGCCGTGTTCTTCAAATCTCTTTCTGCTTCCAGCTTACCACCAGAAATGCACAGCTGACCCCAAAAAAGAGAGAAGTGATAGCTGAAAAGAACACATGAACTCTGGAAACAAACTGGCGTAGAAGACCCAAGAAAGGAAAAGCTTTTGAGATTACTGAAATAGACTACCTCACATTTTAATCTAACCTGCTTCTGGTACTGCAGGCACTCACCAAGCTATCCAGGCCCTTCACCTTCCTGGGAGCAGTTATTAACATTTTGTGGGTGTTTATCCTCAATCTGCTGGGAAATACTTAAGAGCTCACAGGCCTGCTCAGAGACCCCTGTTGAACTTCTGGTACTCAACATGAGCCTGAGATTGCAGAGGATTAGGTTCAGTGAGAGGATCATATCCTGTCTCAGGCTCCAGTAGGAAACCTGACAAACTCCAACAGGTAGCAGCAGGATTTGTGTTTCTTCAAACTCTTCAGCACTGAGTTAGTGCACAGTGTTATTGATGCAGCTGCTCAAGACTTTTTGTATTGGAGTTCAACACGGGTCTTGTGAGAGCTGGGATTGTTCCTCTGACCAGGAAACTAGGAAGGTATGTGAGAGATTACAGCACTGGATATCCTCTTTCTCTTCTAGACTCTTGTGCAAAGTGGGAAATAATATCTTTGTTCCCTTATTCTGAAAATTAGTGTTGCATCTCATGGCTCATGAAACAGCACTGCACAGTTACAGAGAAACTCCATCCTCTATTGGCATAGCCATGAAAACCAGTGGATGAGCTTCTGGGCTCACACATAGTGGTGCAGTAACCTAATTAGTAACCTAATTACAGTTCCAAATGTGCTACCATCAGGCTAAAGTCACCAAAATTAGGCAGAGACAACTAGTATTTCCTCCCCTCTCTAATGGAATATTTTTTTGTTAATGTAGCTTTCAGAAGAAACAAACGAGCACTTAGTGACACAAAGAGGTGTGAGAATATTTCAAAACAAAATAAAAAAATTGTGGGTGTTACATGTATGAAAGGCCATTTCATTATGAATTTGAAAATGAGACAATTTCCACAGTAATGGCTGTTAATGCATGCACAATTTCCATAGAATAAGAGGCTGGATTCAGAGCAAAAATGGATTATTTTTTTCAACTAGACCAAGTCCATTTTGAAATTAAAGATGTTGTTGAAGTTTGAAAAGATATAAATTCAAACCAGGTCCCATCTGGGGCAAAAATAGGTCCCTTCTTGAGCAAGCACGAGTTTATTGTGAGTACCTGACATCTGCAGAACATGGCACTTAAAATTTCTGCCTATTTTCCATGTGCAAGTAGGCAGTTTAGCAATGTTTTGGATAGCACCAAAGGCTGGGCTCAGGTTCACGATTTCAGAACCATGTAAAAACAAATACACCCAACCAAATATTGACATTGTCTCAGCTTTGTCAACAATTTAATTAGGACTGCAATAAAGGCTGGAAACTCAGTTTTCAGCATTCAATTGCAGCAAGCTAAGGCTGTAGCAATCTCCATGAATAAGGATAGATGCAGGGCTGCCTCATTTTCTATCATAAAGGGGAATGAAAAACGCATATGGAACAGCTCTGCTTTGACTACTCTGTCAGATTTTATCTCTGCTTCTTTTAATAGACACATCTGTCCTCTTTTAGTCTGTACTGAGAATATTTTATAGTACATCTTTTTAAACAGCTGCTCTTTTAGGAAATACTATTATTATTATTTAGTTCCATCTGAGTTCCATCAGTATTCCTCATGCATCTTTGCAAACTGGGTATCTAACCTAGGCAGAGAAAGAGTTTCCCAGTCTCCTACCTGGCAAGGCTCAGCACCAAGGGAGGTGCAGAAGCCCTGGGCTTAGAACACTGCTGTTTGGGATGCCAACATGGCTTATATAGGTCACACTGGGATAGCACCTGAGCCACTCCATTCTTGCCTGTGTCGTAGAGTCTGAAATTGTTTGCCTGTTGTTTCTGGGAGCCAGTGCCAGCTGTTCTGGAAAGTATTCACAAGCAATTTAGTTGAATTTTAAGTGAGGTAACCCCCTTTCATCCCCTTGCTGCACTATGCAAAGCAAACTTGCAAACTGGCTAAGGAGGCCAGTGAGGGAGTGTGAGGTGAGAAAGCCCATGGTCAGTCTCTCTTCTGATCACAGCACAAAGGGAGAGTCCAAAGCTACAGTCAGAGAAAGAAAATCAGCTCTTGGGCTGCCATAAGTTGTGCTGGGGTACAGGAGAGTGGCTAAGCCACTGACTTCAGTACAGTCTGAGGATGGGAAACAGGAAGGTCTTTGTGTAACCTGACTGAAAAACAAAAAAAAAAAAAAAAACAAACACCCAACACTGAGGCTGAGCTAATTGTCAGATAGATTGAATCTGGAGATCTCAGGATGACAACTTTCCATGCTTATATCTGCCTCAAACTGTACAGAGTGGTTTTGCCACTGGAAAGAGGAATTTGACAAGAGAAAGGAGGACTGGGTGCTTCCTTATACCACTATCCCTCCATCTCACGGGGTTGGATTTTTGTATTTTGAAGGGAGACTGGGGAGAGCAAACAAAAATTAAATACCTCCACTGATTTCCACTGGGTTCTCTGTCTCTTTCTGAATAAGTAGTGTCAATCTTCCACCATGGAGGTAAACCAAGAGAGGTCCTGAATTTTCAGACAATTTGGTGAAGAGAAGCAAGCCATCCTTATTCCAGGTTCGAAACTGGAAGCTGACTGACAAACCATCAATCTGAGGAGTGCCAGGGAGTAGCAAATAGCTACGACTGGTGCTGACAAAGGTGATAGGAACAATTTGTGGTTCTGAGCAAGAAAAGGTCACATTACCCTGCAAATAATAAAAAGAAAATGTAATCAACAGGACATTTTTTTTTTTTCCAGTCATCCCAAAACATTCATGCTTAAACAAACTCACTGGATTTCTAGTGGCCCTCAAGGCTGAAATAGGTATTGGAATATTTGGAACCCATTAGGAAACGTGTCTGTCCATTCTGGTAAAAAACATCCGACTTCAAAGTTTTACTTTTATCTCAAATTGGAGGGGACCAAAAATCAAAATCAGTATTTACAGTAGGATGAAACAATAGTGAGATTTCCTGGCCTGTGCTAGGTCCTATGGTTTTCCATAGGGCATTTTGAGGAATTGTTCAAACATTCCATTACACAGCAAACGTGGTAAAATCCAACACCACCTCAATTCCAAACTTAG
Organism: Corythornis vintsioides; assembly: GCA_025447755.1. Lineage (NCBI taxonomy): Eukaryota > Metazoa > Chordata > Aves > Coraciiformes > Alcedinidae > Corythornis > Corythornis vintsioides. Next base: position 24,928 of record JAOEGS010000464.1, on the reverse strand, counting down.
CTGATCACCTCAGTCATCTAGCCCTGAAATCAATGATGCTATTTGCCCAGAAAAGCAGCACATTTGCTCAAGGAAGTCAGAGCAGAACCTGTACCAACATATATCAGTGTAGTTTGTAGATGAAATGACTCCACCATTTTGTTCAGCCATTGTAGATTACCCAACAAGGTCATTCAAGCTGTGCAATAAAACCTTAACAATATATAAAACTGGGATGCATTTAAGGAGACACATCTTTCAAAGCCACTCTGAGAGATTGTTGCAGCCAGCTTGCTTTGAACCAGGCTGCTTTGTAAAATACCAACTGGAATCTGATAAAAAACATTGGAGTAAAAGGCTTTCTCCATGGTACTGCTTCTCATCAGAGCTGGTATCTTGCTCTAACAAGATAATTATAACAAAGAGCACTTGATGGATGTGTAGGAAGTTACACAGTGCTTGGGGAATTCCTCTCTGAAATCTCAGACAGCTGATGGAACTGTTCCCAATCACTTTTCAAATGTCTTGCTAGTCTTTATTTTAAAAAGGAAAATAAAATGCCAGAGAGTGACCGAGTTCTCACTGGATGAAATAACCCTCGACAGATAAATATCTGTATTAAGCTAACACATTCCCTGCCCTGTTAGGTGCAGAATGCAACCTACCCCATTTAGCAAGAGCAAAAAGTATCCATGGCTATATCATTTTAGAAAGAGTTTTGAGATGTAACTGAAAGCCTATCCAAACTCATCTAAACATTAGTCAGGTGGGAAGGAGAATGGAAAGTTCTTCTCAACTTTTAAAATGTTTCTGCTGCCTTCTGGGTTTTGCTGCAGGAAGAGATGCCACAGGCTTTTTTTTTTTTTTTTTTGCCTTTTTTTTATGGCTGTTGTTTTATTTCCTCCTCTATTTTCAATCAAAGTAATGACAAATTTCAGAAAACAAAGACAGTTAACTGCAGTGATATAAACAAATATGGTTAACTTTCTCTTGACAAATTTCTTTGGAATTTTAGACATTTAACAGTGATTCAAGTAGCTCCATGCAAAGTAGTAAGACATTTAAAGGTCTTTTACAGACATAACACTGTAGCTCTACATTGACTATACTGAAGCAGAGCAGGTGTGTTCCCACCTGCAAAACAAGCAGGTGGGAATGGATAAAGATGGTGCTGCAACATTCTGTGTACTTTGGATTATAGATACATTTGGGGGATAGAAAAGAGGCATGTTTGCCTCTTGAGGACATTCTTTTAACAAGGGATTTTTGTTACTCTTATTCGGAAATGGAGATCTTCTTGATGTAAATGCCATGACCAATTTTAGTCAGAGCTAAAAAAGATAGCCAGGATATTTGGGAAAATATGTGAAATAAATCAATTGATGCCATAGGAACTCATATGAGTTCAGCTGACTCAATTAGAAAGGAAACACCTCCTTAAAACAACATTCTTGAGCAAAATGTTATATATGATGATATAGTTAATACACACCAACAATCACTGCTCACATCCTTACACTAACCATGTCACCATCCCAGAGTCAACAGCATGAAAAACTCAAGTGGGATAGGTTCCCATTACAAAACCTGTTAAATTTGCACTGAATGTTGTTATTAAACAAATTACTGCACCAGGTTCTAGGTCAGAAAAGTAAGCAGCTCTCCCTAAACCTGCGTCTGATCAGAAGCATTTTGCTCTAGCTAGCAGCAGTTTTGGAACTCTCCAGGGTACATGTGAAGCTTCTGGCAAGACACTTCATTTTATAATTGAACCCAGTTTAACTGAAAAGTAAAAGCTCACTGGCTAGGAAATGGGATAAGAAGAGTCTAATCCCTAGAGAAAATAAAGGAGATGCTCAGCTCTGCCCAGCTGCTGGAAACTCCAGCTATATCATGTGGCATTTGAGAATTCCATTGAGTACATCGTCTCCAGACTGATTAATGACTCCTCTAATAGGCAGTGAAACCTTCCAAAAAGAGTTCTTAGAGTTCTTACCAGAGAAACCTTCTGAACCTAGAAATCAATGGAGATATTGCAATTTGTTCACTGGCTGCCATGACACTTGTCTCAAGACAAGAGTGCAAGCACCTCAGATTCCTGCAGGCAGGCTACAATTAGAGAGGTGGTTCTTGTTCATGTAAGAGATTGAATCACCAAGTAAGATGGTGACAACATGTTCCAGCATTTTAAGGAAGAATCAGAGCCTTTCCTATTAAAAACAGCACGGCAGAGGAAGTTGTTAAGTGCTGAGGATAAAAGTGGATTATAGAGAAGATCCTCTGAGGCATAAGCCTCATCCAAAGCTGTCTGGAGTTTTTCCAGTGACTTCTGCAGGACTTCAATAAAACCTATCTAACTTTAATGAAAGATTTCAGCCTTTTCTGGCTTTTCTTCCAGTAGTATTATGCACTATTGAACAAAGAGAGAAGAATACTACAACACTACAGTCAAGGCAATTGGTGGCAAGTTTCTTAAACACCCCTCTTGCCCTCACAGAACACTAATCAAAAGTAATATGTACTTGGTAAATTATTCAAACTGACAGTTGAACTGAAATTCTCAACATTTATCCAACAAAAGGATACAGGCCAAAAATCACAGCTTGAACAGGAAGAACAATAAATGAGTATTTCTAAGCTCTCATTCTAGCTGCAGGTTAGAGCATCAAATGGGAGCTTCACTCATTAATCACTCTATGGATACTATCCAATAAAAAGGATATCTTGTTTTCTGCAGAGGATTAGAAAGAAAGATTTCATATGACAGGTAAGGTGACTAAAATCTGAGGTCTGGCTGACATACAAATGTGGGCAAACTGGCAAGAACATTTCCAGCTTGAAAATTGGAGGACTTTTTCTAGCTGTGAAGAGACTGAGGCTGCAGCTGATTTTGCAAAGATACTACCAGAGCTAAAAGGGGACCTCTGATGCAGCTTTAAAAGGCTAAGATGAAAGATTGTCATTCAAATCTGAGCAACTGGATTTTAAGAATGGGGGAGTTCCCTTCAAATGGTGTTTTTAAGTTAACTATCTCAAGCAGAACAGATGTCAGGGGACCTATATAGATTTCAAGCACTTCTCAAATCAAGACATTGCTAAGCACTGAATGAAAAGCAAAATCAAAGTGAGATACCAGCTCCAGCCTTCTGAAATCCCTGTGCCAACTGTCTTCAAACAGTGTAGGAGGTCCAAGATGCATGGTTTTACTTGAGTTAGGACTAGCCCACTGAGTGAGCCACCAGCCCATCCAAGAGCAGGGCTCATACTTTAAGAGAAGTTCCTATACTGAGATGGGTTTCTCTTTCCATAATTTCATGATAGAAATCTGACAGCTTTCCTGCTAAAAGTTCCTTGAAAATAACATATTTTGGTGATAATCACCCTTGTAACAGAGAACTGCCTTATATTCACTCCCTAGGTATCACATACATCAATAAAATGCTAGTTGTTTATGGCATCAGTGATCAGTGCCCTGCAGCAGCCACAATCTGGGGGTGTTCCCAGCACCTTCCCAGCTCTCCATGCAAAGCACAGCACTGGGAGGTCTGCTATGGGGAAAAATAACTCCATCCCAACCAGAACCAATAGACCCTTGTTGGAACAACATGCAGGAATGAAGCCAGTCTTTCAAATTCACCATGTCAGAAGATAGATATCTCAGACCAAACTGGCAAATTAGCACAATTAAAGCCCTATTTTTCTTCTAGTTCAAGGTAAACTGACCTACAGCTAACTAGGTTTTATTGCCTGGAAAAAAACCCAAACCACAGCAACATGGAAATTTTACCTTAAAACAGAAAAGTGCATCGAAAGCAATTATTTTTTAAATTTATTACTTTTCTTTACTAGTTTTTCCTCTTTTAAATTCCCATCACTGGTGTACCATAGCACAGCACCAGCCTAAATGCTTGGTATGAACTGCAAACACACCAGGCTCTTGACTGTGACAGGGCCAGCTTGCCTCTTTCTGCTGTGCTGAGCAGCTGATACCAAGCAGTTCACAAGACCTTGGCAATTGGAAAAAGACTTAAGAAAAAAAAAAGGAATTTAAGCTTTGGCTTTACAGCAAATTAGATTCTCCCCCATTTTCTTACCCTTTATAACTCCTATGACAATAATTAGCTATCCTTCTTCTACAGGAACTAACAGCCTGATCACCTCCCACCTTGAAACATCCTCCTCTGCTCAGCAGGTACTAACTGCCCTATTCACTCAAATTGACTACCCAGATAATATAATAAACTCAACTCAGAATAATTGTTTCTAACCTGTAATTTTCTGAAGGCTGATGACTCTCAAAAAGGCCCTGTTTGCTCAAAAATGTGACTTCTTTTTCCTGCATACGACAACAAGTCTTATGAAAAAAAATAATAACAATGGTCTTAATCCCTGGAAGACTTGCTTCACTTTTGGTCATCACATTTATCAAAATCCTAACACAAAGAAACTTTTACATCAAGAAAAAGAGAGTTTATTATTGCATGATGAATTAAATATTTGAAGACTGAAAGTCTTCAGAATTGTAGACAAACCCAACCAAAATCAATGGGAAAAAAAAAGTCATTTAAATAGAGTTTATTTCAAGACCTTGATCGAGGTGACACACTTATTTCTCACAAAACAATCCTGTTATATAATTCAGCCACAATAAAATGGGGCCTCAAAGTGAATGTTATTTATACAGTGTTCCTTACAATTCCACACTGCAGGTAGCATGTGAAGGAGACTCATGTGAAGACTGAGAGAGTAGATAGGAAGATGGAAGAAACCATAAAAAGCTACTTTTACAGGAACCAAATATTTCTGGAATGTGAGTTCACCTGCCTTATCTAAAGAACAGCAAATTAATTTCTCTTTAATATGTGTGTGTGACTCACACTTTCAACTAAATTACAGAAAACTTTTTTTTTTTTCTAAATAAATTC
>JAOEGS010000464.1:0-19990 GCA_025447755.1 Corythornis vintsioides | reverse complement strand
TGTCAGTAAAAACTTCCAACATTTTTTATATATGATTCCTGTAGTCTTATTGGAGCGCAAAAAATAAGAAAAAGAATCTAACTTGTGATTCTCCAAACCCTAGGAGGGGCCCTCACAAATCACCAGCCTGATATTCACAGTATATCAACAACTGCAACAGCACTTTGGCAGAATGAGATGTGTAAACAAGTAAATTCCTCACAAGATGAAGGTATCTCAGATCAGCTTAATAAAATAGTATGTTTGGATTCTCTATAAAGGGAATTAATTATTAGTTTACATTCTCCCGTCACTAGGTATCTTCCCTTGCTCTTTGATGCTGGCAATTGGTTATTTCCCTGAGACACCACAGTGGTGCATTTACATGTCAGCTCAGCTCTTGCTGTGCTGAATTGTCACTCCCAAATTCAGTATGGCAGGCCCATGGAGACATTGGAGCATATCTGAGGGCTGACAACTTCTGCCTCAAATATCCTGCTCTCCTTAGGAAAAAAAATAAACTCCAATTCTTATTAGCCAAAGGTACCAGAAGGGAAAAGCAGAACGGGTTCTCCTCAACTGCAGTGAGTATGTAGCGTGGAGCACTGAGGAGATCCAACACAGCATCTTTTCATGACCTCTTAATTTCTTTTCCCCAGCTAGAAAACTTCCATATCTCAGGATGTTAGAGCTATTTCTCTCTTAACTACTCCCTCAGCCAGCAATTCTCAATGGAATTGTTTTCCTAGAACTTCTCATCCTCTCCTGTATCTACACTCTTAACAAGCATGAGATCCTTCAGTGAGGACTTCACCATCCCAGGTATCAACAGGTCAATTATTCTTCTGTGAAGGACAATTCTCCTTTTGCTTCTTGTAAATGTGGCTCCTAAAGTGTACTTTCCTGACCTTAACTACTCGCCCAAGAAGTGCAAGTGACTGCAGTGCAGTTTCTCATAGCAGGTAGTCCTCACTTCTTTTGCTGTGAGAGGACAACTAGGAAGTTGGAAATGTCTTCATATTACTGTTTTAAAGCACTTCTTTCTGAGGTTTCCCAAGGGCTCAGCCCTATGAACATGAAAGTCATAAATACAGAAATGTGGCATCTCAATCTCTTGCAATTAAAACCAGTAAACACTTCAGATAACAAGATGCCCTGTCATTTCTCCATGCTCTTTGATCTAGAGGAGCAAAAAGACCCAACAAAACAGAACCAACCACAAGACTCCATCAGGGACAGCAGGCACCCCAGAGAGGAGATGCCCTGTCCAAATGGATAGGGCTACCACATAGAGAGGTTAACTCTGAGACAGTGTAAAAATGGAATTCTGAATGCAAGTTGCAGTTCAGAGACAGGCTGCCTTGTTATCTTGAGATGTCTTCTCCAGGGGATTTATTGCAAGTCTGACAACTACAAATGAGTTTCAGAAAAGAATAGGTGGAATGATAATCCACCCAAGAGTACAATACATAGCACCATATTGTTATTGACAACCTGTAGGTTCTTCCTCTGCCTTTAAATGCAGCTGATTTGGGGCTATTATTTCTATGGATGAGTAACTACTTCATAAGAGGAAATCCATACTGCCAAAGATGATCACTCTCCTGCTTGTCTGAAAGATGGCAACAGTAAAAAACCCCAAAGTTGATGGCTATGAAAACCCACAAGTTTTTCTCACTGACTGTGTCACTGTTCACAGAGGCACAGAGGATGAAGAAGAGACTGAGGGTTGAAGGCTGACTCCCTTTTGGAGGCAAACCCAGTGTCTCTGAGCATGAATGGCTTTCCAATCCCAAACCAGCTAGTTCATCCTCAAAAAACTGTCATTAGGGAACTAAGGTGTTTTGGAGACTAACCATACACAACCATCTCTGGTGATCTCCAGCTTGTGGGGAGTACACCACGCATCCTTGGAAGAAGGGATCCCAAATGATTGTTTTGTGCTGCTCTTTGCACTGTATTTCCACTCTGCACAGCCTTAGCAATTGCAAAGACACAAGGCAGCTGTGATAACTGTTTCATTGCTTGGGGCTCTGTTATACCCAGACAATACCTTTGCCCTTTAGGAAGGCTTTCCCAGATGGCAAAAATAAACATCCATATAATGACCTAAGCAGCAGACCAGGGTTTTTTGTTCCCCTTAAAAAGTAAGCTGAGGGGAAGGAGCAATTTAACACAGTTAGTAATATTTGTGCCTTAGAGTCCTGAGTCAGAGCAATCAAACTTGAGATTATTAAAGCAAAGTCTCTCAGCCCCAGGCTAGGTGAGCATCCTGGAGATGCTCTTGGCTGCCAGCAACATAAGACTTCTCACCTATCACCTTTCTGTTCTCCTGTATCTGCAGCCTCAGGGCTGGGATAGTGAGGAAAGAAAGGACTTCTCATGGTATTCTGGCTTGTTCTGTGGTAGCTTCAGTCTGTTTCTACACATTACTGTGAACTAGAAGATGCCATGAGAGAAAAGCATTTTCATCTCCACATTCTCCAAAGTGACACTTTGCACAAGCTAAACAAGGAGCAGAGTTATTTACAAGTTATCACAGCTGCATGGGAGCACACCGTTCCCTCTTCTTAAGAAGAAAATGTTTCTTATTTTGGTCATATTTAATTATATATGTAATTTTAGATGTTATTAGGTGTGGAATTATGTTTATGTTTTATCTTAGCAGGCTGGATATGACTGTGGCTCCAGTCATTTTACCTCTACTGTCCCATCTTTAGGGACACTAGTATCAGGTCAGTTCTCAGAACTGCCAATACACTTAATATAAGGTGCAGCATAAAGGAAAATATTTCCCATTTATTTATTCATTTATTCTTCTCTATAACACCAACTCACAGAGCAGAATAAAATTTTGTTACTGATCTATTCAGTAACAGTGATGGAGACTGATTCAGAAAATAAGATTTTATCTGAGTTAAGCAGAAAAAAGTCTCTATGACTTCTATCATGCTATCAAAAGAACACATTTTTATCTTGGAAAAGGAACTACAAAGTTTCTCCAAATCCTAAAACACGTGAAAAGTCAGAGCAATGTATTAATCTCCACATGCAGTTTTCAGTAAGTCTCATCACAGCAGTCAGTGCTGGCTGGTGTTAGTCTCAGCATTATTATTTAACAAGCTAATTATGCCCATCTCTCTCTGAATGTGAGCTCCCCTCACCAGTGCAGCCCAGAGCACCAGAACATGGCAACGAGGCAAACAAGCAGGAATTCTTACCACAGTGTAGATCTGAGGTTTGCGCCTCTTTGCCAGGTCAATTATATTGACTCCGTTGTAATAAAGGTTCTCAATGCACCCGTGGAAATTCTTCCTCTGAAAGGTTCCTGGCTTCCCAGGGACAGGAATCCCTCCAAAACTGAGCTTTTGGAAAGAATAAGAACAGTGTTTAGCTATCCCCTTGAAGCAAGAGGGCAGAGCCCCGCTGGATGCAGCCAAACAGAACCAAGTCCCATTAACAGCATCACCTTGCACTGTGAAGCAGGCCTGGCTGCCCAGCTCCTGTTCCAGTGGTCTCCAGCCCACAACTCTCCTTGGAGGCTGCCACCCAGCAGCAGACCATGGTAACCAGAAACCCCCGAGCAATGGGGGAATAAACTTGTTTGCCCAAAGAGCACTGGGTTTAGCTTCTAGCTGGAGTCACCCCTTTCCACCAAGAGTTCATCCGAACAGTTCTGGTTTCAGCCAGTGGAGGGTAGTATCACACACACAAATTACCCCATTTGTCCATAAATTCACTGTAGTTTGGTCTTCACAATACTTGCATGTGGTAGCTGGGACTGAACAGTCTAACTGCAGAATTACAAGAACCAAGAAAAAAAGCAACCCACACCCACTCAAACTTCACAACCTCCAGAAATTCTCATCATCCTATTTTCGTTTCCAGACAACATTTTTAAACAGCTCCACTGGCCTTTTTGGCAACCTGACTTGGTGGCACTGCTGGATTTTTATTCCTTTTTGCTTTAGCTAGCAGCATCAGGTGTGGCACACACTTCACAGTGGTTGCAGAGCATCAGAAGGTGTGCTGTGTCCTGCAGCACAGTGCTAGCCGCTGGACCCTGCTCAGCCTTATTCTTCTGTTATGTCTCCTAAGGGCTCACCTCAGCTCACTATTAAAAACAAATTAGAGGAAATTCGAGGGTGATTTTTCCTCCCACTCAAACTACAAAGCTGGGATATGTAAACAAATGAAACCTCTCTGGATAACCAAGACAGAACTTTTCTGAAATGAAGACCTTAATGAACTTGTGCCTCTGTTGTATTAATTGATTACTTCAGAGAAATAAAGAGTGAACAGACTGCTGCTTCACATCACTTGCAGGGCTGTTATTGGCATGAGGGCTTATGTGGCAGCAATGTTGTTTTCCAGTGGGAATCATTGGTTCTTCCTTAAAATATCAGACTTCCCTTCTTTCTTGTTCTATTCTTTAAGTTTCATGCTTAGGGACTTTGTACTCTGTGTCAAAACCAGAATAAAAATCAATATCAATTACACCACTACATTATGAAGCAAACCGTTTCCTTTTTGATTGGTAATAATTTTAATTACCAAACTAATAGTTTTATTACCCTTGGTAAGGCCTTTAATCCCTAAAGTGTGTTGAGATCAACTTTCAGGAGACTGTATTGCTGTAATGTTTGACTCAAGGATTGTCTGAGTGAAAATGGAGCAAAAACACCTTGTGTGAAAATATGAAGCACCAGGGGCCATAACTGAGTGCCATGGAGGTCAGTGGTGATGGTGATTTACACCTATTGAAGATCTTCTCTACCATGCTCCCTGTTTTGGAGCTTTTGGAAAAATTACACTGGAGTTTGAGTTTTCCTTAATTGGCATCAACCTTGCAGCAGGAATCAAAGATTTTTATTACCTTGAAATTAGGAAAGCTGATGACTCAATCCTTTGGCTTTTCTTAGCTCCATCTTCAAAGTAGTTAGAGCTTTGGCCCTCGCCAGTTCAGTTTGAAGCTGTTCTGGAATCTCATCACTGAAATAAATGTGCTGTCCCTGCTAAACGTGCTTGTGATTTGCAACAGCAGTGCCAGGGGACTGGTACCACTCTCTCCACCCTGCTTTGTGAACTGTAAAGAAGGGAATTTCAGCTGGAACACGAGAGAAGCAGTGAGCAGGCACCTGCCACTGCTGAGCCGTCTGCCTTCGTCCCTCGGGTGCGCTGAGAATTGATCCTTTCCAGAGAAATGAATCCAAGGTGCAAAGGGGAAACTTGTGGTCTCTGAAGCAATGAACCGTGCCAGCTCCACACATCCAGACAGGGTGATGGCTCTGACTGGGTGAGCGTGACCCTGTGCCTCGTGGGCTACCAAGGCTTGGTAGACAAACGCGTGGGAATAAACATGAACACGGGTAATTTGCACGTAGGTGTGAGCTGATGGGGGGAAGAGATGAGGAACTGCCTTGCATACAGATATAAAATGATACAGATATAAAATGGTTTTAAGGTTTTTTTATGGTTTTAAGGGTTTTTTTATGGTTTGGTTTTTTTTTTTTCCCCAACTATCATCCATAAGCATTGACTTGATGGAGTGATACAAACTGCACTCAGCCACACCTTGGCTTCCTCACTGGGGAGCACACCAGCCTTGGGTTTTATAGGCAGGCAGGATGTTTCCTCTGCTCAGTCCTTCTCTGGCTGAGCTGCTTTGGCTCCCTGGACTACAATGCTTTGCATCACAACCCCAGATGTGAAGGGACATGGGTAAGAGGTAGTTGTTTTGACAGTCATGATCAGGGTCTATAGAACTGCACAGAGTCTATGTTATCAATGAAAGGAGCTCTCTAGAAAGGAAATACTAAAGAAAAGATCTTTGCTGGAAAAAAAACCAACTCATAGGGTGGTTGTTTCCCATCCCATTAATTTGATATCAATTCAGTCACATCTCCCAGGATATAACTTAAAAGGGTTTCACACACCTCATAATCAATATCCAAGTGATCTGAATCGCCCTTGGTTCGGAAATGCTGCGTGTGCTTGTCCACTGTGAAGTTCACTTGCTTGTTGAAGCGCTCGATGAGAACCGAGTGCCAGTGCTGGTCATCCAGGAGGCTGCCCAGGGTCACAAAGGTGTGGCTGTTACTCAGGTGCAGGTTGGAGTCTCCTGGAGGGGCAGAGACAGGTAGAAGACACCAGAGATAACTCCAGGCCCTCAGCTGAAGAATGGGGATTCAAGGGGAGCAGAGAGCAATGCTCCTAGATACAAGCTGGAGATCTGCTCATGAGAAAGAGGCTTATCAAAGCCTGCCTTGGAAACTTTGGGCCTCTTGTTCATATATGTGTGTACACACACATGCACACACACACACACTTTTTTTCCCCTGAAATACTTGCAGTAAGCCAGGAGGTTTTCCCAAGGCTGCACCCACACACTGCAGCCCAAGGGGGATGATCTCTCTGGGCTCTTGGTTCTTTGCATTTCAGGCCCTGGTGTTTTAAGAGCTCCCTTCAGTTTGCACCCAAATCTCCTGCCTATTCACCTTAACACACCACACCAAACAGTACATTTCCAACTACATGCTTTCTGTGTTTTAGGAAGAAAACTTCACCTGTCTTCTTTCAGAGAGAAGAAAAAAAGATACAAGTCAGTGAAGCCATACAAATGCAAATGTTTTGTTCAGCACCAAAAGATTCTTAAACCTGGCCTAGATCTCCAAAAGTTTAGATCAAGAGTCATACACATATTTAAGCCCTAACCATGGTGATTTCAAGCACTCTTCTGTTCTCCAGCTGGCTACATGTCTGAACACTTCAGAGCCTCTCATTCATTTCAAGGAATTGTGTGTCCTTTTTTTATATTCCAGCAGAAGGGAAAGAACACGTGCTCCAAAACTGTCAGGCAAGATGCAAGCAGATTCAAGAGCAGACATGAAAACTCTTGCCCATGACATAGGAATACATATAGAAGACTTGAAATTCCTAAAATCCATATATTTGGGCCTACTCATGAGAGGAAAAAAACCCAACCCTCTTATCTCAGACTATGTATTCACAGCAGCTTATCCCCAGGGAGCAGAAATGTAATATATTTAACTATACTAGTATGAAACATTTGTAGGAGGAGGATAATTCAATGGAATCAAAGAATCCCACATTCAAAGGCTCAGGATGTAGCTACTTGGTCCAAGTAACATCTACATAGAAAATCAGAAAAATTCTGAAAAAAACTGAAACCAACTCAAGAAGCAAAGTGATCTCAACAATGTTTTGACCAGGATGTTTTCATTTAACGTCTGTATTCTCAGCTCAGTTCTGACCACAAATGAGAAAACAAAAATGACACGAACCAAACCCAAACCTTTTTCACTCCAAACCAAACTTCCTAGGAATACTATTCTTAATAATATAAATCAAAAAGGAGGAAGGAAAAGAAACAATGGGGTTTTTTTTTAACCACTGCTTAAAAGCATCATCAAGCAAAGGCTGAAAATTCCTACGTAGCCATTGAGTAGTGGTTAGAAAAGACAAGGTCTCTTCATATTCTGCATGACATCAGCCAAGCCTATTCTCCTTTATTTTCACTCCCACCTTCTGTGATTAGTATTGAAGCTGTGGACTGTGTGAGGCACATCATGTTTTGTTGATCTCAGCTGGAGTTTCTAGATCGTGTTTAATATCAACAACAGATCCATAAAAGCAAACTAAGACAATCCTTGTTACAGCAATATGTGAAGCAATAATCCTAATTACCCTTACCCAAGTTGATGTGCAAGGAAAGTTTCCCTTTCTGCAGTTCCAGGGTAATGTAGTCTCCACGCTGGCCTTCTCCATGGAATAAGACTCCATCCCCCTGCATGCTCTTGAACTTCAAGGAAACCACATCTTTGAATGTGCTCATAAGCTTCTGATTGAACCTGTACAGGAGTGAGCTTCTGCCATCGAAGTCTGCAATATCTGACTCTGGGAGAAAGAAGATGGCAAAAAGAAGAGGAGGGGCAGTGTTAGGAGAGACAGACTGCATTTTTTTCAGGATCTTTTTAAACATCACTAGAAGCCAGGCATACATCCTCCAGACAAATGCAACACATTTCATCCATTTCCAATCCCCTCTCTCTGACTGGGCAAAGGGAAGACTAGGCTAATACCAGAACTCCTCTGCACTTCACCTCCTTTTTCTCCTCCAAGACTGCTCTCTCAACTTTTTAGAGCAGAACAGGTGCATTCCATTCTGTTCAGAACTCCCGAGCACCTCTCATCACATTTTATTTGTCTCATAAACACACACAGAATGTTATTCATTACTTTGAACGCTTCAGTTCTCACTCCATTTGTTGTAGCTCCACAAGAGTCTGTTGAGCTGGTTCTGGGTGTTGGCCACGCCTGCATCCACTTCTGCATTCCAATAGACATCATCTTAGCCTCTCAGAGTTGGCTGCTTGCTTGTGATGGGCATTTATCAACTCTGCTTCTGCATGTAAATTGACTAGGCTGGAAAGAATAGCCAAATACCAATTCAAAAAGCTTTTGCAGGGATTTCACAGGAACTGGGCATCTAAACTGATTATACACCTTCAAAAATTCTATTAGAAACATACTTTCCCCTTCAGCCAGCATCTAAATCCCAATCAATGTGATGGGAAACAAGCTTTCTATTGTAATTATTATTTCATTTGGCAGCAGCAGCCTGCAGTGCTCTTTGTTTTATAAAGTGGTATTTTAAGCAAAATGGTTTGGTTTTGGTTTGTTGTTTTTTTTAGTATATAACCAGAGCATCTCAGGTAGTTTTGAATACGTTTTACTAGTACACTGTGTTCAATATGTGACTGACATGTAAATTCAATTCCATTTTCTATCCAAATGCAACCTGGCACAAATTATGGATAAAATATCTATGTAAATAATAAATATGTCAGTTAATATTTCCTGTTAACTAAATATTAAAACTTAAGAAGACCAGACAATGAAGAATCTGAACAAGGGTTTACTAAGCTACATAACTACTGAGATACATGCATAAAAACCTTCATAGTAACCAGGAAGAAAGGTCACAGACTGTATTTGCAAAGCACATGTTATAAGGATAATTGAAAGCTCCCAGTTTTCCATTTTATTTTGGATAATAACTGTATATGTATTTTAATAATAACTGTCCATATATAAAACAATCAAAACTTCCCAGTCAGCAACTTCATTATGAATAAATTTGGTGATTTAAGTCATCTAAGGTACCTTGTGAGTACCTTTTATACTTTTGAGCAATAATGGCAGTTTCATTTGCTCCTCTTGAAAAATGGAAAAATTGGGCTTTGCAATTAAAAACTACTATAAACTGAGAAAAAAACAAAACAAAAAGACCACACAAACAAAAAAATCACTGATAATGATTTGTTACCATGAAAACTACCATGGATAACTTCTGTGTGTCAGTGTGACAGTTGTACAGAAGTTTGATGGCACACTTAAATACTTGCAGTGAGTTCAAAATTTACATTTCATATGAAATGTTATCACTCCAAAACGGATTCCATTCCAAATCAGCAGGCAACTGATTATTTTCTTATGAGAATAAAACTACAAAGAAATTCAACCCTGAGAAAAAAAAATCACTCCAGAATAAACTAGGACCAAATTCCTGTCTATGATGGCAGAATAATAACATGCTGTTTAGCATCATATGTGAAATAGTTGCTAGTTTAGAAGTATAATGAATACAGAAGTATTCATATCATCTGCTTATATTTTTTGGTTGGTTTTTTTTTTTTTTTTAACTTCTGAACTAAGGGTTCAGAAACAGCTCCTTCAGAATTGCTAATTTCTGTATTGGCACCCTGACTGCCTGTTTGTATAAAGGGAATTAAATTTAGAGTTCAGTTCTTAGGAGTTTCCCCTAGCTACATTAAATACTTCATTGGCTTAAAGCAAATTGCAAGCATATAATAAAAGTAGTTTCATTTTAACACAGGCAGGAATTATGAAATAGCTTATAAAGGAGTTACAGTCTTTGATTTCCAGGGCATTTTGCAGTTAAAGTTGATTTTCCTCCTAGTGCTCAAAACCACTTTTACAAGAGGAAGGGAGCAGTGGCTCAATGCTGCCAAATCGTGTCCCCTTTCCTCCTTCTTCTTCAGATCCAAGTCTTCAACCAGTATGAACACACAGTTCAGTCCTGGTTCTTACCTCTCCACTAAGCCCAGCACCACACACCAATTTCTGGGAGAGCTCTACCCCTGACTTTTACAGAGGAGAACACAAGGAAAAACCTGTTTCTGAAAGTTCTGCTTCACTAATTATTGGTTGTGAGTCCACTGGCCAATAAAGAGCCCTGAATGAAATGGGAATATGTCAAATAAATGCTAACACTGGCAGCCAGAAGTCATTAGTGGCAGCTTGCATGACAACAAATCGTTGGCTTCCTGTGAAGAACTGGAAGATCCAGCAGTTCTAATACACTCACTCCAGAAAAAACCCCTGTTTGCTTAGTGTTTATTTAGTCCATGCATGTCCATAATCCATTTGCAGCAAAAGAGCAGGGATCAGAAATGTTGCAAGTCTCAGAAGACGTGTAGGGATAACAAACTAAAACATAACAAGTGGTTTCATTCTGCACTGCCTGCTGGTTTACTGCTGCTCCCTGAAGACAGACTTTACTCAGTCTGGGTACTTTTCTGTCCTGTCCTCATCAACAAGGCTACAAAGGTGAGATCAGGCAAAAGATGCTTCTTTCATGTTATTTACCTCTGACCAACAGGTGCCTCTGCTGTAAATACACACATACTTCTTTACATGGGTGAAGAAGTCACCATAAAGTAGAAATGTCTGAAATTCAGTACAGATCCTGGCCACAGGAGTCCTGGTTACAGTATTCCATTTTAATTTCCTTGCCCAACACGTATCCAAACATTAAAATCACGTGGGAGTGGGTGGAAACATCATTGGTTGAAGCTAGATTATTGTGTTAATTCAGCAGGAAAAAAAAAAAAAAAAAGGGAAAAAAAAAAAAGCCAAAAAAAATAAGCCAGGAATGTAGGGACAGCTATGTTGAGAGGAGCCAGGCTGGAGTTTACATGTGCAGCAATCTGCTCCTGGCAGCAGAGAGGATACACATTCATCCTGACAAAGATGGTTCTCCTAGTGATTTTGGAAAAAGTAAACACTTACTTGGCAAAGTTATTCCAAAATACAAAAATATCTCCTAGGAACAGTTACAGTTTGAGACAGGAACTTTTGGTCTTGCACTTGCATCAATGAACAGAAGCTGTAATTCCCTGCAGGAGGGAGGGCTGCTCCTGGTCTGCACAGATGCCTCTCCTGGCCAGTCATGCTTTACTGACTTGAATGAGTCCAAAGGAGTCCAACTACCCTATCCATACCCTTCTCAAACATGCAGTCCAAGGGGTGGCTCTGGATGAACACCTCAGAGGTCATTGTTTTGCTCTGCAGCTTTATCCCTACCACAAATCCTGTGCCTGCCTCTTGGTAAGCAGTTGTTTGGGTATTTTCTTGTGCAGTTGGTTAAAACACTACTGGTCAATGTCCATCAGACATTGTTTCTCAATGCATTCTGTATATCACAGAAAGACAGATACATGGAAGAAGCACAGGGAAAACTGGGAAGAAAAAAACAAGGAAAAAAAAATCCAGTATCATTTAATCAAAAAAGCACAATATCAGATCATGTTCCCTGAAGCAATGACAACAGAAGATGGGAAATCACAGTCCTGAACTGCAGAAGAGAACTCTGCTCTCAAGAGGAGAAGATACCCAGTCTCACACCCCATCACTGTTTCTCCTGTGGTTTCCCAGCCTGTTCACTGCACATACACGTGATTCTGCTGATGCATTTGGAGCTGTTAACCAGTTAAGAATGTGATCAGCATCTTCAATGCAGCTATTAATCTTATCCTATAAAACCAACTGTGTCAGCAGATTTTTTTTTCCTGTGCTAAGCTAATAAGACTTTTCCCAAGTATAAAGATATGCCCATTCCCCCCTCACCACCCCCAGAATCAAAAGCAATTGGTTTGTCATTTGTCTGAACACGTCCTCTGGTTATCTGTTACAATTACACTGCTTCTGGAACCACTGCTGCCAGGGGACAGTGAGAGTGTTCAAATACCTCTGCATGGAAATTTTCATTTAACTCATTTAATTCACTAATTAAATTCATTTAACATTTCAAGAATTCTTTGATGAACGGGAAGCACCCAAGTATGTTTGTGGATCAAGATCATCACTTATTTCAGTACCTAGTTTGAGGATGTGAGGTGGAATCTTTACAGGAATTTCAAACATGTAATTACTTTACATTTAAATATGTACTTTCAGTGTAAGAAAGTAAATAACAATTAACATGTGTCATCTATGAATTCCAGCTGATTTGACAGCCTTGGAGTGCTTTGTTGCACAGGAACTTTGATCTGTATGGGGTAAGGTCAAGCACCCTTACATGTCAGAAACAGCTTTGCTGTTAAAAGTTAAGTCAACTAGCAACCAATTAGACAAAGGAACTAGGGGAGGAAAAAAAAAAAAAGACAAACCCGAAAACAAACCAAGGAAGGATATCTTCTTTGACAGATAAGTTTTTGGGATAAATTCAAAGTCCTAAATTACTTCTAGCAGGAGCAATGAACACAGAATCACAGAATCTTAGGGGTTGGAAGGGACCTAGAAAATCATCTAGTCCAACCCCCCTGCCCGAGCAGGATCACCTAGACCAAGTCACCCAGGGACAGTGAGTGCCATTCAGCAGCACAGCTGTTTAGCCACTCTGGCATCCACTAAACATAGCAGTTAATCTCTAATATGATGCCTCAGTATTTTTTGTTACTGTGTCCTGATAGAGTGCTGATTTCCAGGACCCAATGCCTTCCACATGCCCCCTACTAAACGGTCATCATCAAAAGCTACATTTGCTATAAAAAGTTAGCCAAAGGTTTTGTTTCTGGGACCTCATCAGCACAAGACAGTCACACGCCAAAAATGAGAGATCAGAGCCTCGTGCTGGCACGAGAATGTCACATTCTCCCAACTTTGCATCACAAAAATGCTTAAGCAGCAGTGAAGCCACAAACCTCTCCTCCAGCTGTCATCTTCTGCTCAAATATGCAAGGTTAAAAAGGAGCTGATGTGAGCAGAGACCATCCAGGGAACCACAGGCTATTTTGCAAGCCCTGGTGTATCACAGCGAGGTGCTCAGCTGCATATTTGGCAGTACTCCCAAGGTTTTAACAGATGTGCAGTAGCATATGAAATTCAGATGGCCTAAACTGTCAGTGTCTGCAGACTTTTCTTTCAGCCAACCAATGAATGTTGCCATTCACTCAAGAAGGATCTTCAGTTTGCATGTAAATGAAAACTTTTACTTCTGCAGTTTTCTGCCCTTCATATCAATATAAAACAACTCTTGTTTTCTGATTAGGTGCTGTGCTTCTGGGGCAACACTTGTCTGAAAGGTGGAATGGGCAGCCAATGGTTGAGCAACATCTGAATTTCAACCTGCTTCTACAAGTAGAATAAGAGGTAGAAGTGACCCTGAAGCTACATAGGCACCTTTGTGCAGGATTTGATTCCTATGCACATGTTCTCCTTTTATCTTATACTTCAGGACTGCATCCAAAGTTAAAATGCCACTGGAAATCCTTTCAGCTTCAGCGAACTTAAGATCAAATACTCTGGGTTTGTTTACCTATAGAAGCCTTTAAGTCATTCCAACATCTTAAAGAGAAATGGGTATAACTAGGAAATAGGCTCTTGCAGATGAATTTATGTCAGCATTACATCCCTTCTTTCATATACACAGACACTTGCAGGAAGGGTCACCTCGTAGAGATGGTGCACATTTGGGACATTTGTTCTTCTACTAGCTCTGTTTCATTCCTGGCCTAACAGCCTATCTTGAGTGATTCTCAACATTTATTTATTTACTGTAATTTTGTAAAACTCTTTTCAAATTACTATGATGTTTATTGTGTCAGAATGTAACATGGTGGTTGAATCAGTGTGCTGTCACACATTACAAAATGCAGTTATGTGTACAGCAGCAGGATCTGGTGCAGATGTTCTGTCAGTATAACAGTAAAGATGACATTTTATAAATTATAAAATATCTTTTGTACAGTGCTGGAGTGCCTGGATTAGGTGTAGCCAAGACTGTGAACTATATAAGCAAAACCTGCAGACGGGTATTGCTTGGCATATGCAATTTGCCAAAGAGAAATTTGAATGGCACAATTTATATAAACGGAAAGAATATTTCAACACTCTGTAAAACTTTTATGAATCCCTTTTATTTCTCTTCTGGCTTGCTTCAATCTCATACCTTAATTGCACACAATGATTTTTATTTCCTGTAACTGCAGGGTATGGGACAAAGATGAGGACTTAGATGATATCAGCAAGAGGAAACAGCCTGCAAGTGCCTCTGAAATCTTTCATATCATAGAAGATCAACAATCATCAGACATTAAAATAGTGCCCATGTAGTATTTCACACCAACGAGCACCAAAATACATTCAGCTACACGTGTCAGCCTTCAGTTTAAGTTCTACTTCTGTTGCACATCTGTTTGCACTACAATTGTCATTGCAGAGCTTTGGTCACTGCTACCAGAAGAAAACTCTTTGAACACAGAATAGATAGCTGCTTTGGAATGATGTCAAGGGCAGTTGGTTTTGATATATAGGTATCAGTTTCTACATCCACTGGTAGTGCTGGAGAAGATCCCTTGCCTTGGTGACTACCTGTCCATACCAGGCTGCTGCAGGTTTGTGCTTAAATCAGGAATAGTCCACAGTGCCTGAGAATCAGTGGAGGTGGAGAAGTAGCATTTTAAAAAAGCTGAATGGAACTTTTAGATTTACACATAGATCTACAGAGAGGATATGCAGATTCTTCAGGGTGCACCACTTCACTAAAGTGGTGGAGTCACCATTCCTAGAGGTATTTAAAAGAAATAGATGTGGTGCTGAGGGATATGGCTTAGTAGTGATCTGACAGTGCTGGGTTAATGGTTGGACTCTGATCATCTTGAAGGTCCAACCAAAATGATTCTATGTGTCTATTATCTGACTGCCTTGCACTCACAAGAAGCACCATTTTGTTCTATGGTGGTGGTTCTGGGAGTTACCATCTGAGCTAGATGGACCAGCAGACGCCCGAGCAGAAAGCCAAGAACAACTACTGTACAAATAAATGCTGGCTCTGTACTTCACATTACATTTCCACTTGTAAACCTTGTGCAGCACTCTTCCCACAGCACAGCAAGCTCTTGGAGAAAAGGTGGGTTAAGATTTAGCCACTTACTGTAGGCGCAGCCGAAGACCTCGACCCTCAGTCCTACTTGGCCGCCACCGTTCCACTTGAGAGGGAGGAAGCGCAGGAACCTCGCCTTCAGGGAGTGCAGGAACTTGTGGTGAACCACACTGTCAGCATTGCTGTTCCCTGAAAACACCTGCAAGGACACAGAGCCTCGGTGAGACCTTCAGCACCAAGAGGGTGGATGTGGTATTCTGAATCCAGGCTGTGAACTGCCACCTTCTCCGTGATCCTCAGCCTCGTCAGTGACTTCAGATCATTTACATGGATTGTTGGGTTTTCTTCTAAGGGCTGTGTTGCTTATGGAGGGAAAGAAGACAGCAGCACACACAGGACCTCAGTCCTAGAACTGTAATTAGACTAATAACTATTAGTGCAACAGCTATATCAATGTCAAACTTCAGCTATCCTTGAAGTTCTTGACAGAGTTAGTCCAGGACCTTTGAATCAAGCTACCCTTGAAGAAGAGACACCCTGGCAACCATATAAACCAAACAGACAGAGATTATATTGCATTTATGTAGCTTTGTATAGTCATCTAAACAACAATTAATGCTATTAAGTGAACCAGCTTTATTATGATACTAATAATCACAGCCCTAGGTTAAAAAGACCCTTGTCCAGGTGAAGACCCTTCCCCTGAACATGGATAGTAGTGGAAGTATGGAGTCAGCAGCATGACAATTATATGTAAATTACTAACCAATCCCAGTAAAGAGGGTGGGCTTGTAAATTACTAATTAATTAATAAACACAGCCCAAAGAGTTTTGCCTGGTGTGCTTGATTTTTGGGAAACCACCCAGCAGCCAGGCTTGCACAACCCTGAAATAAATAAGCAATCTCTCCTGACTGTGTGAGAATTGGACTTACTGCACCCCAGGTGACAAACCCATTTCAGACAACAGAATACATCCAGGGAGTTACAAAAGCAGGTTGAAGATGGGGATCTTTCAGAAGATGCTGCTTGGTTTCTCCAAACCCATGTGCACCACAATACTCCCTTGGGCCCTAAAACATCCACAATCCCTTCAGCACAGTAAGGATGAGGCACAGTTTAGCCTTTGGTGCACACAGCCTGGGAAGAAGACCAGGAAGATCTACCTCTAGACACACCTCAGAAAACTCAAGCAAGACACAGGAGGAGATAAAGCCTGAATCAGTACACAGGAGAGACAGCATTTTAACTGTGTTTGCACCCAGGAGAGTTAAAGTTTGCAAACAGTAATACTTTATTTTTTTTTCTTGCCTATTTGATTAATTGCCTGCAACTGCAAGCCAAAATTAATGGCCCATCTCAGAATTATCACATAACAAGAAGAAATTCTCTCATGGATGAAGAATGACTGCAGGATTTCAAAGACAAACCTTAAGACAAGCACCCAAGCTCTGATCCTGCCTGAAGTTTTTCAATTCATCTTCACACTCTGTACCATTAGGCTAGGAATAAAGCAGATTTCCTGCAGCCTTCAGAACATTTGAGTATCTCAGCCAGGATGTACATTTGAAGGCAACAGTTTTATAAAACATGAAAACCAAAGAGAGAACTCACACACACAAATGTCACAGGAAGACCATATTTGTAAAACAGGTCCTGCTCTTTATAAAATTTCATCTCAAAAGCTGTACCAGTGTTAAATGCAGGTCAAAAGCTGGCACCATTTACCTCTGCAATGCAACTGCAAGCACAGATTGGAATAACCACACTAAAGCAGACCTATAATTCATTCCCATTGGCCAAAGGATGAGATAAAGAGATTAGGAGCTTCATCTCAATCTAAAAAAAAAAAAACCAAAAAAACCAACAAAACCAAACTCCAAAAAATAAAGTAATTCCAACTGTTTCCCAAATGTTGTTTAAAAATTGGTGTAAAACTTAAATTCAGTGTGTTGTTCTTTTATTAAACCCGGTGTACTGTTGTTGTAGTTAGAACTATATTCAATAAAAAGCATCCTTGAGCATCTCTAAGGTACTGTGTAACCATACCATGCTTATCTCAACTTAAGAACTCTAACAAGGGAAAATTCTCTTATATGTAATAAGCCTTATTTTACAAGCAGTCATGAATACAAATGACAGTGTATAGCTGAGTTCCTAAAATCATTATTTGCAAGTGCATTTCATTGCTGTTATTGCTTGCCTCTGATAAAATGATCTCAGAACTCCAGTTACCTCAGTGAAGAACAACCCCTCAAAAAGTGTGATCTGTAAAATTATCTTTATTGGGAATTTATCAGGCTGAAAAGGTACATAATTTGGTTTTCCCAACTGCACTCAAAGCTTTGTTTATCCTGCATCTCTTTTGAACTTTTTATAAACAGTAACTTGTTTTCTACAAGTATGATGCAATGGTTGACTAACCTCTCATAAATTCAGCTATACTGAAAAATTAAACAATTTTTGATAGAAATCTGAATTCAAAGTTAACCACACACAGCAGTTCAGCTGCCTTGCCCATCAGATACGTTTTGAGGAGTACCACAAGTAGCACTTCCAAGTTATCCTGGGCTTACTCCTACTGCTTTCCAGATAAGAGACAAATTCAAATTCCAGCAGAGAGTATTTCTGAGGTTTTTTTCCTTATATTTCAAGTGAAAAATCTTGTTGTTCTCAGTAATGAAACTGTCAGCAGAGAGTAAGTCTCACAGTCAGAACTGCAGCAGAGCTCACATTTTTATTAAGATGCTCATGAATAAATAAGGTGGATAAAGGGGAGGGTTCTTTCCCCTTTGTTTGCTTAGAGAGCTCATCCTCTTGGAATTCTGTAAGACTGTAAAAATCTTACCTTTCATAAGATAAAAAGGAAAGAAGAATGAAAGAAGAAAAATAACAGGGGAGCAAAGGATTCCCAATCCTCCCAATAGTGAAGAAAAGCTTAAAATGCAGCAACTAGAATGCAGGAGAATGGTGAAAATTAGGAGACAAAAGAAAAAGTACACCCTAATACACCAACAGTGGGAAACAAGAGTCTGGGGTGGTTTTTTTTCTCATAATCTTCCCATAAACAAGGGCTGTCAATATTGCACTTTGCATCACAGGCCCAGAAGGTAATAATTATTTGGTTTATAGAAAAAAGAAACCATTCTGGGAGACAGACCAAGCTGAAAAGCACACCACCTCTAGAAATACCTCCTTGCAATTACCCAGTAATGGGAACTAGGTGATTTGTGAATGTGACCCTGTGCCAAACAGCACACACGTTCCCACTTGGAGAGTGGGTAGGGAGGCAGCCAGTGTGGGCACACAGGGGCACACTGTGCTCAGACAGCCCTTGTGACCACTGCAGAGCCACAGAGGCTGTTCACCTGACACCTCTCTTGCAGGGCAAAACCACCCTTCCTGTGTTGAAATAGCCATGTTGGTAAAAATAAACTTCTCTAATAACCAGAGAGCTGATGAAAGTTTTCAGGAGAAGAGAGGGAGCTGACCTACAGGCAGTGCTGCACCCATCGATCTGTGCCAACCAGATGGCTTTGCAGGCAGCTGGCACATCACTGCTTGCTGCTAACTGCTGGGTGTCACTCTTAGTGCCCTTAGGTGTGCTTTGATTTTCACCTCCCATTCCCACTGCTATACAGGTCACCTTCTGATGTTTTATGGATCACCTGTGAGCTGCAGACCCTCATTGAGTAACATCCATTGCCACAGATGGTCACTTGGAAACTTAGATCCACAGCTGAAATCATCCACCTATTAAAGAAGATGAAATGAGGATGCAGTACCAGATTTCATAGCCCTGGAGGTTCAAATATTGATTAAATGTAAACTTGCTGGTGAGAATGGTAGAAACACCACCTCATGAGAAACAGCCTCTGTTGCAACTTGTTGATAGGGATTAATTCATGGGAACAAAACATCAAACTAGGAAAGAAAACAGAGTACCCACATGTCATTTCCCATGCAACAGTGGCTGCAGGAGATAGCATAACACTGAAACCTGAGGTTTCTTACAATCCCTCTAAACACAACAGACAAATTATTTGCCTGGGAAATTCTGCTTCTGGAATTCCATTAGCCCCAGATATTGTCATCAGCTTCTTGAAGGCAACAGCTTTGCCCTGGCTCCAGGGGTTTAAGGTTAACAGCTTGCCATGGGAAGGGCTGCCTCTCAGACCAAGCCTGTTTCATGATGCCTGGCTGCATGGTGCCCTGCTGTAACCCAGAGCGTGGCACCACACTAATATTTTATGAGGCTTTTTTTTCTTATGAACCAGCAAAGGCAGGTCCCACTGGCATGAAGAGGAGTTAATAGTGGTTCAGAGTAGGGTCTGAGCAGCCTAGTGCTGCCTCTCAGGCAGCAGCTGCCAGCACAAAGGGAAGAAGAACAAGACAAGCATATATAATGCTTTTCCCCACACTCAGCCCACCTGGTTCGTGAGTTATACTCAAGTGCAACAAAAAAGAATTCCAGTTTATATGAAACAGAAAACTTTAAATCTCAAAACCACCATCATTACCTGGAATTTGTATATGTGAGTCCCTCAGGAAAAAACAACAAATCAAAGGAATGAGCTGTTTATACAGCCCTCCCAGTCAGAGGGATCCCAAAAGCTGTTCAAGGGCAGTTCATGAAAAAGTCACACAACTGTGGTGAAATATGACAGTTGTTTAATAACCCTGCACACACGTATTTGTTTCTCCACCTCATGCATTCATTCATAGATGCATAGATTCATAGATATTAGGGGTTGGAAGGGACCTAGAAGATCATCTAGTCCAACCCCCCTGCCCGAGCAGGATC
>JAOEGS010000463.1:48215-87224 GCA_025447755.1 Corythornis vintsioides | reverse complement strand
CATCAAAGTAGATTTAAGTGGAATTTATTTGCTGTATAAGATTTGAACTGTGAGTTTCACCTTTAGAGAGGCAGTCTGCCATTCCTGACACTCCTTGCCATGTTCAAGGCACTTCAGCTATCAAGTGGCCACTGTGTCATGACAGCAATTAAGAAGTGACCTCTTGAGCAGGTCACTTTTATTCACTTGCCCATTATATCTATGGGCCAGAAGCAATCAGAAGAGATAAAAATTATGAACTTTGTAAGGAATAATGTGAGGGACACTGTAGCTCTTCATAAATAAAGCTCCAGATTTTTTTTAGCACTTCTTTAGTGATTACTCTGAGCTAGAGAAATTAAAAGGCAACACTAAGAAAAATGTTCCTATAACAGATTTTGGTTTGAGCAGCTCTTGATCCCTTCTTTACAAACACCCTCTTCATTTCAGAGCTGCAAAATGAGTTTGCCATTTGCACTGCTTGATCACTTGACAAAGATGCAAAAGAGCCTCTGAATCAACAACTACCATGAGATTAAAGATACCCCAAACCATTATTCCCACTAATAACTAGTACCTTACTTCCAGTTCTGCACATGATTCTCCTAAAACCCTCCAAAAGAATTTTGGTAAGTGTGAAACTTGTAAATATTTTCATTTTTTTTAATGAGGATTAAGTTAGAACTGTTAAGTTCTTGCAAATTGTGTCTGGTCTCTGTTAATTTTGATACAGACCACATATTAAAGCCTAATTATTGTAGCTGTCTAAACCCACCTCCTGATCAGAGAGGGCTTATCAGCTTGTCAGGAAAAGGAATAATTAAAGTGCACACCTCCAGAAACTGGCCACTCCAATTAGGGGTGAGATCACTGTGTCACACAGCACCCCAACATTCCATGACCCAGGCAGGGCTGGACTCTGAGGAGAACTGAGTTTGTGGGAGCACAAAACTCTCACCTGCATTTCCCTTCAGCACGTGGAGCATCCTGGTCATGATGTTCTGGATCCACAACGTAGCCTCTGCAGCCCAACACCCCTCAGTGTCCAACCAGGTGGTTGCTCAGTGTCTTTTGGAGACCCTCAAGGTCCCCCTGGAGACCCTCAAGGTCCCCCTAGAGACCCTCAAGGTCCCCCTAGAGACCCTCAAGGTCCCCCTGGAGACCCTCAAGGTCCCCCTGGAGACCCTCAAGGTCCCCCTGGAGACCCTCAAGGTCCCCTTGTTTAGTGTTTGTCTGTCACAGCCAAAGTGCTGCTGCTGTGTCCACCAGCCCTGAGCACCCCAGCACAGCCACCCACACCCCACTGTGGGTGAGCAGGTACCAGGCAGTGACAGGGTGACCTCAGGGCTCTGTTAGTGTTCTTAGTTAGGAGTGGAGGGTGCTGCAGCCCCCAAACAGCACCCACCCCAACCACCAGCTGATTGCAACAACATCCCATCCAGTTTTCTGGCTTGGAAATTGGCCTTTTTTTGCCACACACCACACCCTGCATGGCAAATCCAGAGTGTGCTAGGGCTACTTCAGCACTGTGTCACAGCTTTCCAGGCAAGCAAAACACCACCAGGTCAGTTACAGGATCATTCCAGCACTCCTTAGGATGCTGGCAGCAGAAGTTAAGACAAGTGAATAACCTGGAGCTTTTTGTCAGGAAACCAAGTTAAGCTTTGTCTAAGCACAAGAAATTCATCTATACATATATATATATGTATTTTGGTTTTTCTCTGCTGAATGACCCCCTGGAAGGAGGTGCCCCAGCCCCTCACTGGGGAGAACAGATATCCCAACACCAGTTGTTGTAATGAGAAGAGACACCAGCAGCTCCCCACCTACTCCTACCAACTGTCAGATACTTTCAGGTCCCAGGCTGCAGATGTCACATTTGTTCAACATCTTTGGGGATGACATCAGCACACTGAAGGTCGCTGCCTACCCCAGAGAACTGTTTTGGTTCAGAAGAACAAAGCTTCACTGAGCAGCTGATTATGCAAGTTTCTGTTTGCAGCCCTGGGAAGGGAAGGCCACACTTGGCAAAAATGAAATCTGTTTGTACAGAGTGTTTTCCTTCTGCTGATAGCCAGGCACTCACTGACATATATATATATATATATATATAAAAATAGTGGTTGATGCAAGAAGATTTGTTCATAATTACACTAGGAAAATACAGTTACTCAGGTAGAAAATAAAATAAAAATACAAACCACACACAACCCATTCACATTCTCTACAGCTGATAACCCAAGGACATGTCCTGTGTCTGCAGCAGCTCAAGTCACAGCCACACACTGGTTTTCTAAGTTGGTTGTGTGCATATGTTTGTGAATAACTGACACCTCACCCCTCAAGAATTAAAAAAAAGCAAGCCCAGGAAACATTTCCTAGGTGTAGAACCACAAGTGGTTCTGTGTGTGCAACAAAGGCACAGCCAAAACATCTGCACATCCCTCAGCTTGAAAATCCAGCCCTATTGCTCTTGGGCTGCCCAGATTCTGTTGGCAGCAGCCAATAAACATCACTCAGTGCTGTATCAGTCTGAAACAAAGCATGCCTTGGGTTTTGGGGTTGGTTTCTTTTCCTTTCTATGTTTCCTTTCTTTTTTCTTCTTTTTTTCTCTTCTTTTTTTTCCTTTTTGAATCAAGTCCTGATTGCAGAACCTCGTCCTCATCCCTCCTTACCCTCAACACCACTGGGTACTTGGATCCCACTTGCAGGCTCCAAAGGGTTAAAGCTCCCTCTGCTTCCCAGCCCCTTAAATCGCCGGCAGGGTTCGTCTCTGCTGAGCTGTCAGCTCCGGGTGCCAAACGTCCACGATGAAAATCAGGCGAGAGCTCTCAGCGTCCTGCCACACCTCGTGCTCAAAAGAGTCATCGAAGATCAGAACTTTCCCTTCTTCCCAGGTTCTGCAACACAAAACAACAGCTGCATGGAGATGGGGAGCTGGAGATCAGCTCTGAAGATGCTCCTGGGAGTAGGAAAAGGATTTAACCCGACTGCAGAGTCAGGATTTCATTGCTTGATAAAAAGATCTCTCTGAAATAACAGGTCAGATTAGTGGAGATTCATATTACCGAGGAGCTGCTGTGCTCAGGCACTTTAAATGGTTATTAATAAGCCTTCAATGTTAATTAAGTAGAGTTCAATATGCAGGTACAATACTGGAGTAGCAACCAACCTGCCTCCTTTTCTACCAGACACACAGATGATGAGTGATGGCAACTGTAACATGGTCAAAAACATGACATGAAATTCAGCTCTTGAGGGTTTTTTTCCCCCCCCTGAGAATTGGATCAATGGATCTGGGCCCTGCTCATGCTGAAGATCTCAAGGATGTCAACGGTGCTGTCCCATAAATGCAGTCAAAGCACCGAGTTTTGGTGTTGGTTTTGTTGTGTTTAAACCAGCCCTGACAAATCCTGCCCTAACCAGCCTGAAAGTGCAGCTCAGTTATGGACAAAAAGAACTCCAAGCCCCCAAAAGGTGAAAACCCCAGGATCTCTCATTTGCATCACAAAGGGCTGGGTGGTTTTGCACAACAAAGGAGAAAAGCCATAAAGCTGACAGAACTATTAGTCCCTTTTCAACCCAGGACAAACCCCACCCTTAGCACGCAAAGAAATGGTTTCCAGAAGCCTTCCTGGTGTGAGAACCACTTCACAGCAGGGCCACAGGGGCTGTGTCATCCCAGGGCTGGTGCTGAGCCCCTCTGGGGTAGTTTCTGTGTCACCTGCACAGCTCCAGGGTCACTGTTCCAGCTGAGATCTTGGACTGGCTTCTGCATCTTCATTTCACAACGTGAGAACTTGGACAGAGATGTTGGATTTTGATAACCAGATCTTATTTACCTGCCACTCTGGGGCACTGTAGTGACACTTGACAAGACTTCAAACAAGCCCAAGCCATAAAATGATCATGAGTGTCCAGAATAACAAGGCTAGCAGCTGGAAATAAAGAACCTGCTGCAAGGGAAGGAGTAAAACACAGGGCTGGGCAGAGCTGAGGTGATTGTCTCCATTTATTTCCACTAATTGCCTGCAGTCCCACCCCTTATTTTTTAGCCAGAAGGAAGGTGGAGCAAAAAAACCAACCCCAAACCCAAGCCCCAAGCCATACCTGTTGTCTTGGGCACACCTAATTCTGCAGCCTTCCCTGGGTATCACCAGCCCCAAATGCATCCTCAGCCTACAGTTGGTGGGCCCTGTGTGGGGCCAGACGTGGGTCCCAGGGTGCATGACAGAATATTTGATCTGCAAGAAGAGACAGGGGAGTTTTCAACATGTTCAGCTCCACTTCCATACCAGCAGGAGGTGAGAAATTCACTGAAATAAGAAAATATCTTATTCTTGATGTGATGCCACCTTCTGTTTGGGTCTCAGCAGCCACCCTGCTCTCTCATGTCTGAAAAGTCATCAGTGCTACCAAAACCATGGCTTGTTGGGGTGGGGGTGCAAGCAGGGGTGTGGGTAAAATGTTCATTTGGCTTGAAATAACCAGTTTTATTTACTTTACTATTCAGGGTTCACCCCCCTGTGCAGATCTCCAGCTGGAAGATCAGAAGGCTTCAGCAAACAGATCCCACCTTGTCTTTCTTAGCTGAAATTGGGTGTATTTTGACTGGGAGCCCCACTGTGTGCTCAAGGCATCATTCAATACACCAAAGCCATGCATCCCTCTCTAAATATTCCTCCAAATCACCTGCTCCCAGCAGTAGGAATTAGCAAAAAGGAAAGAAGTTTGCCAGGTACCTGCCCCCTTCTGCAGCCTGTGGCTTCTGGGAATCTTTCCAACAGAGCACACGTTTTTGGAACACTTTTACAAGCATTCTCATTTTTTCTTCCTGGGGAAAACAAGGGGCAAGAGGCTTGGTGAGAGCAATTAAAACACATCTCCTTGCTTGCTACTTTGCAGAAAAGCAACCAAGCTGTCAAAGGACTGAGGCAGAAAGACAGGTCAGTGCTGAGATTCCCATTTGACTGTGAAACAGAAGCACTCACACACTGTGACACCAGAGCAGCCTGCACAGCTCTGCTTCTGAATTATTTGTGAAGATCAAGATTTCTACCATTTATTAAACAGGATTCTAAAAGTATAATCCTTAATGAGGCTGCATAGGAAAAAAAAAAAAAAAAAAGATGAAAAACACCATCAAGATCAGACTGTTTCAGCACCAATTATGTTTTAGACATAAGCTGCTTTTAATATTTGATTTTACAGTATTCTTTCAGATGCAGACTCTTATTTAAGGTCATTCCAAGAGCTGGGCACCCCACTGCACAGCTCAGGGACAGGGCAGGAGGTTTATTGAAGTCATATTCTGCTCACACCATCTCTGACAGACCTCAACCAGCTGCCAACAGAGGATTTTGGATGTTCCCATCTCCCCTCAGGCTGTTCCCTACTCTCCATTAGCACTCCAGAGGCTGGCAGCATTGCCAGAAAAGGAGCATGACTCTCAAGGGATTCTCAGAAGTGCTTGGGGACAACGTGGGTTAGGATATTGAAAGCATTACAACCATGTAGCAGCTCTTTTATTAGCTCCCTTCTGCAGATCCAGTGATTACAACTGCTCTGGAAACCCCCCTGTGGTGCTACTCCCTGGTACACCTCATCCATCTGAGAAAGTGAAACTGGGGAAAGAGGAGGGGGGGGGGAAGGAAAACCAAACCCAAGCTGTTTTACCTTGTTGCCATAAAGTAAATTGGCTCCAGTCCCCTTTTTCTCTTAGATTCTCATCTTCAGGTAGGAAGAAGCTTCTCTTTTTATCCATCACAGAAAGTCCCTCATCCCGAATGAGCTTCCAGTTTTTTTCTAAGGACTGTTGGGAGAGACATTTAACTGCACTGAGAACTTACTGCACTTGGCTTTAGCATCATTTTTATTTTTTCTCTGCCATTATTACCTTCTCTTTTCTTATTTTAATTTAAAAGCACTACAAAAAGTGCTCATTACCACCAACTAATCTCTTTGCATGCAATTCCCTTCTGATACTTTAAGGCAGGAGAAACAAATTCCAGTGTTCCTCAGATTCAATTACATGAAGATCATTAAATATCCATCATCTCCAGCCACAGGCTGGGCCTCACTGTAACTTGCTTTTTGATTAGCCTAAGAACTCCTGAGCAGATCCTTTTGTATGGCAAGGTAGGAAGAGTATTGATCTCCTCCAAGACAACACAGGTTACCTGAAGCACTCCCATGCCTAGAAAACCACCTGCACAACCTGCAACTCCAAGCCTTGGCAGAACATGATGGTTCAGGGAAGACAAGTAAGTGAACACACCATGTCAGCAGGAGAAAGTTATGATTCAAACCTTCCAAGAGGTTTGCAGAGATTCACTTGCAGGTGCTGATGCTGTTGAAAAAAAGATCAAACAGGACTCAAAATGCCAGGTGATGAGTTCTGGACACAGCCATTAAAGGGGTGTCTGCTGCCTTGTAATTCATACCTTTGTAATTCAAAGCCACAGAGGAGAACTAAAGTTTCTGTTCTCTTCTGCCACAGGGTGTTGTATTTGTAAAAATCAGAAAGCTCAGAGAAGCTTTTATTCTACCAATAAGAAGTCAATTCAATGTTACAGCAATATAAATGAAAATCCCACAGTAACAATGGGGCTGGATAAAGCAGCTTCCATTTCCCAGCTGCTTTCTTCTCTCACTAAACCTCAATTTGTTGCATGGTTTCCATTTTCCCTCTGTGCTCTGGAACAAAGCACTTCTGTCAGACATTTTCAAACTATTTCCCACTGAAAATAGGTGAAGGTGTGTTCCCAAACTGCCCCTTGATGTGTGAAGAGCTGAGTAAAACACAGAACCCTGTATAAAACAGATCAGACTGGGTGATATAACTGTCCCTTTTTAGCCTTAAAACTGGTTCTTAGCCTTCCCCATTTAAACACCTGCATTTCCCACTTGATTATTTCCATTAAAAGACAAGTTGATCCCACCAAATAGATTGTACATGGATAGATCATAAAAGGCTCATCAGAGCAAGCCCTGGTTAAAAAGTGCTATCTAGAATACAGTGATTTTCCCCAGTTAGAACTTTTTTAGGTAGGATAAAACCTATGGTTTTGGACTTAGGGATCCTGATTTGGTATCTCCAGAAAAGTGAAACATGCTGATGCTCCATGATACTTAGTGATTCAAGCCTCAGAGCAACAAATTCGTGTTCTATTTGGCACCACATCCTGAATTCCAAGTGAAGAATCAGGTGGTGACCAGCACTGGGAACATAGATATTTGTTTCCTAGCAGCTGATTCCCATAAACCTCCATATGGCTTTTTAAATACATTTCCTAACAATAATGGCAGTTGACATCTGGCAGTGGTGTGGATTTTATTGGCAAAGCCATTACTGTGTTTAAATAGGGATTTCTTCATATTAGCTTATTTTTATGGGTGACTACTACATCACAGGAATCCTTACTCTCTGCTGCCAAAGCCTTTCAAGGCATGGCCATAAATGAAACAGGTGGAGATTAAGGGGTTACTACCCCTCTGTGAGGTGTAACTACTGACCACAGATCCATTTTAATCCATTGGAGCATAAAATTCATGGTGTAGATTTTATTCTAGTTCACTGTTAGGGAAGCAGAGGAAGGAATGTGTTCATTGCTGGGGAACACTGATGACCTCCAAGGAAAAGATAATACTCTAAACCTTTCAAGGGAGATGCCCTGCACCCTTTTGGTGACTCAGAGTGAACTTTTAGACTAGTAAAAAAGAACTTTAATTACAATTCTACACTGCTATAATGGTTCAATCCATCACTGGGAATCCACACTCATTTCTCTTGCAATTAAAAGCCTGCAAAGAAGTGACCAAACATTACACACAGGATGATGGACAGAGCCTCTCCTGGCTAATTCAAAATCCACAGTGGTGTCCCAGACATTGCTAGGGCTTGCTGTCATTTTGCACCTGAGCCATCACAGTTGTCTACCACCCAAACTTTGCACTGATGGATCATTTCAGCCACCCTGTCCCCATTCTCAACCCTGAGCTCAGTTTAGAGCATCTGAGTGAAACCTCGTGCTCAGCCAGGGACTCACAGGCAGTGATTCAGACCTTACAGGTTAGAATTGTCTCTGATTATCACTGTTAAGAAAAGAAAATGAATCAAAGCAGCCAGAATGAAAGCACCTCACCTTTACCAGCTCTGTGTAACCAGTTTCTCTTGCTGTCCACCAAGGCTGAGCTTTCAGACCCTTGACGTTGTAGAGCGAGCGCTGCCAAACTGAAGCAAAGTGTCCCCTCTGGTAGCCAAGTTCATACCACTTGTAGGCCTGAAAGGTTGTTAACCACCAAATTCTGATCAGTCAGGTTCCCATGGGGTGGAAAAAAAGCAATGTGGGGTTTTTTGGTAAGGTACCAGAGTGACTCTTTGGATGTCAGGGTTATTCTACTCATGGACGCTAAGAAAAAACCAAAATAACTAAAACAAAGTCCAACAAACCAACCCCAAAGAGCCCAACTAAACCCCAAACAGATCCAGCAGCTCAGGCTGTTCACCCTCAGCAAAGTAGGAAACTGATCTCACAACTGTTGTAGTAAACTAGAACAAAATATGTTTAGACCAGACATGAGAACAGTGTGTGACTTACAAAGAGCCATTGGAAATTCTTCATCTAATGGATTACTGCTAAAAACTTCCAGGTGTCATCTCAGAGATCTTTTATTTCAGATAAAAGGTAAAACAGGACTGAATTTGGGTTGGTTTGTTTTCCATTTTTTACCTCTATTTCTCTATGGTGACCATAGATTATTTTCTAAAGTCTGTAAATTCTCTTCAAGCTTGTAAAAAATGATACCCTGACCTTCATAACTCTTGGAGTAGGGAGGAAAAACTGCAATAGAATGCTGCCTTACAGTATTTATCTGGGGATAAACAGAACAAGAGCAGACCATATATCAGCTTTCATCTTTTTTTGCTTAGAGAAGCTTTGCAGAATTGGGCATGGGTCAAAAAAAAAAAAGAGAAATATATAGAATTATGTATTATAACTGGGTAATACCCAGTGTACTTTTCAATTTTGATGCTGGTTAAGTCTCTGCTATGGAACCACTGATTCAGAAGCATGTTCCCCAAGTTATATCAGTGGGATACCAATAGATCATTCAATTGATACCAAGCAATCAAGAAGAATTATTTGTTGCAGCCACAGATGGCTGAGAATGAACACTGCTGCTCTTGAAGATCCACCATGGGCAACACTGTTAATTCCTATTTATTGCCCAAAGTGCCTTTGACAGCAGGGAACAGGGTTGGCTTGACTTGTTCCTCCTTCCCAGTGCTGAGTTTCCAAAAGAAACCTTTTTGCCTGCTGATCTTGGCAGTGGAAAGATTAAATGATGACCAGTGTAGCATCCAGGACAGTTCCATCACTAGAGCTTCTTTTCCAGGAAAGGAAGAGTTCCAGCTGCACTCAGTTCATCTGTTTTGTGTGAACAGCACTTTGTTCTGTAAAACCTTCCAGTGGTCTCATTTATCTTCAGGTCAGTTTGGCATTTTATCAAATTACAGTTGGAAAGGGCATACCCAACACTGTTTCCCTAATGCTTCCCAAGATCACATTCATATTTCCTCATTTAGCTCTAATAGCTGAATATCTACCTCCAACAAACCTCCAGTGATAGCAATTTCACATGTTCCTTAAATATTGATCTCTTTCTTTGATTAAATCTTGAAGTTCAGCAAGTCTAGCAAGGTCAGGGAGAAAAAAAACCAGCTTCACACTGGACTTCCCACTGATAAATTTTCAAGTCTCCTCTATGCCAAAGAGTTAATTTGTCATTGATTAAAACTACTCCTGCAGCAGCTTCGACCACCAACTCCATAAACATTAACACATCATTATCCTGGGGATGGGGATGATGCTCATTCATTACAGCTCTGTGGTACCTTCAAACATTCTAATGGGATGCTCTAGGCTCATCACTCAACCCAGAACAGCCCAAGGAGCCATGAAAGGATTTCTTTTATGGTGTTCTGGTGAAGGAAAGTATGAAATGCCTACCTCTTGGTCTCCCATTCTCTGCAAGGCATCACCCAGATGGAAATAAAAACGACCATCATCTGTGCCAGGGTCACCAGACTCCAGCCCCTCCTTAAAAAGGCACAAAAGCAGAAGAGAAATTTCAATGGGGCTTCTAAAAGAGTTCATTGGATTGCTGGAAACAGGGGGAACCTGGACCTTTGGCTGAATGAACATAGCAAGTGAGGAAAAAGACACTGAGGGATGTTACCAGTTTCTTCAAATCCATGGTGTCCACCTCAGCCCCTCCAAGACAGAGCTGTATCCAGAGGGGGACACTTGTCCCTCACCCTGCATCACAGAATTTCATTTCATTTCAGTTGGAAGAGACCTTTCAGGTCATTGGGTTCAACTGTTCCCCCAGCACTGCCAGGGCACCACTGCCCCATGGCCCTCAGCACCACAGCTCCAGGCCTTGGAAACCCCTCCAGGGATCACAGGGTTTCCACCAGTTCCCTGGGCAGACTGGGACAGCCTTGGACACCCTTGTGGGGAAGGAATTGTACCTCAGCTCCAACCTAAGCCCCCTCTGGGGCTACCTGAGGTTGGTTCCTCTTGTCCTGTCATTTATTCTTTGGGAGAACAGACCACCCCCCACCTGGCTACACCACTCATGGCTGTGTGCTCAGGTTAACCACTAATAAAGCAAACAGTTGATGTTTAAGAATTGATGAATCTCAAGGTGCAAGCTCATTCCAGGTCACAGCAGTACAGCATTCCAACTCCAACATGCAGCTCATCTGCTCTGTGGTTAGTATCCTCCCACCTTGGCAGGTTTTATTCATTGCAATTTCAGTTTTAAAGGGAAAATATTTACTGTATGTGAGAAAAGACCCATACCTTTAGATAGGGTATGCTCTCTGCTATCTTGTTTTCTGCCTTCAGGATGAAGCCATAATGTACTTTTGCAAAGCCATCATTTGGAGCCATGCTTAGAACCTGTTAGAGAGCAAATGAATCAAACACTAGCATATGGATCTATAAAAATTAACAGACCTGTCCACATAATACTATTTAGTGATGCAACATTTTCTTCCATCACTGATTCTCAAGATAAATTCTTGGCTTGCTACATTTCTTTTCCCACTTCACTTTCATGCTTCTCAAAAAAAAAAAATAAAATCTATTACCAGCCCAACTTTCAAGTCTCACCAATACAATTATTCCAACTGGAATCTCCAAATTGCATTATTTTTTTATGGTCTGCCTTTCTGCACCCCTGTCTCTTGATTTACAGCATGTCATGTTAGAGAAAAACCTCCATTCCTTCACATTTAAGCTACAATAGCCCATGTTTGACTGATCTGAAGGCAGGCAGATGCTTTGGAACAACCCTACAGCACAGTGTAGAAATAGATCTGAAATAGTTTAAGGTTATATCATTTTATACTGGTTTATATCTGTGTTCTAACCTGATGGAACTTTGCAGGAGAGGAAACCCCAAAGGTGAATATCCAGAGTTGTTTATGTCACCAGGGCCAGGCAAGAAAAAGATTTCTGAGTGCAGGGGCAGCTGTAGGACAGGATCCCTGTATGGGGGAGTGTTTCAGGGAGAGGAGGTGTGAAGCTGGCTGGGCTGAGATCTGGAATTTAGACCTCCAACATGACTCAGTAATTTAAGTTCCTCTGCTCACAGCCACAGGGAAAATTAGAGAATATCTTGATCTACCACCTTCCAGCTCCACGTTTCTGTGGTGCAGAAATTCAACATCATGGGTAGCTCTGTGCAGTAGCAATTACACATCTGAGTTAATCTGTTGTTAACACTTTTTCTCTCCTTAAAATAAGGGTGGACAGTCTCATCAGGACAGATCCCCAGCCTGTGAGATCATCCCAAAAGCCTGGCAGGCAGTGGAATTACAGAGGTTGATACCAGCTGAACATCCAGCCCAGCTGCTAAATACAAAGTGATGGATGGATGAGCAATTTCTGTTGCCTAAATGCAGTTTTTAAAGCTACTAAACTTATGCTGTAGATAAAATGTCTGCATGGATTACAGCCATTTCCCTCTGCCTTTCCCAGTCACTCTCCAGCTTCAATTTTCCATCAAAATCATTAGAAACAAAAGCAGAACAAGTTCTCTGGGCTAAATAAAGCTAATTTCTGCTTTATTACATACAAACTACACCCAAGCAGAACCCAGAAAGCAGCACAATGTGGGTATAAAATGTTATGAGTTACAAATAGCAGCATTTCACTTCTTTCTGCAGAAAAGAGCTACTGTGAAGGAATCTGTCTGAAGTCCCTAGAATGGTTTGGGTTGGATGTTAAAGATCATCTCATTCCAACCCCCCTGCAATGGGCAGGGACATCTCCCACTGGACCAGGCTGCTCAAAGCCCCATCCAACCTGGTCTTGAACACCTCCAGTGATGGAGAAAATGATATATATGAGCAAAAACAAAGCTGGAAGTCCCAGTAAGATTGAGCTTGATCCCCAGCACAAAACTATGCTACCACCTCATGCTTTTTGACTACAGCACTCTGTGCATAATTATTTTCATGTAGGAATCTGTACCTGCTGGGTGAAAGACATGACTGACAGAAATATTTATTAGCCATATAATTTCATTACCATTCCTTTAACTATAGGAGAAAAGTGCTCTGATTAATTAAGACAGAAGAGAATTTTCTGCACTATGGTTCATTTACACTCTGCCGAGTTGCATTAAGGAGTGAGCTACATTCAGAGCCCCTAAAGAGAAGCAAAGAGATACAATCAGCAGAAATTACACTGGAAGTATTTAATGTAAATTGTATTACTCTGTTGCTGTTGCTGCATGCAATATTAATTATGTTTAGAAAGAAGTTTTACTAAACTGCTCGTAGCCCATTAAATATTAATCAGGAATATAGGAATTAACCTCTGGGGCTATCCATGGCTAATTAGCCAGGGCAGAGTGGTGTGTTCATGTGGATATTCTGCTTTTGGTACCTGATATAGCTCAATCAGAGCTGGCTGGTGTGTGTCTGCACAGTGCTGCCCAGAGCTCTGTAGACATGCCTCAGCATGGCAGGCAGAAGAAGTGCTGTTAGCAGAGGAATTGGTCTTAAAAAGTTCTCTCTCACTCTGTTGTATCATCATCTGGAGAGCTTTGAAAAGAGCTCTGAATTCTACTAGGAGTAAATGTAATATTATGTTTTCCTTGAAGGTAAAAATAGCTCTGAATTCTACCAGGAGTACGTTGAACTTTGTGTTTCCACGTCCCTCAGTGTGATGTTCAAAAGAAAATGCTTTAATATCACAGGGAGAAGTGAAATCCTCTCCAGTTGGGGATCATTTTCCATCTGTGGTTCAGCATAAATTCTGGCAACCACATACCAGGAAGGGGGATTTTGTCTCAGTTGAACCACACCAAACTACAGCTGAAAGTACAGAGCTAATTCAGTTCAGTGACACCCTTTAAACCTGACAGGCAAAATACTCAACAACTAAAAAAGTTAAAAGCAAGCAATCCTTACAATGAATTTATGAATACACAGAATATTTGGCTGGAATGGAAACTCACCTCTTCATATACTTTCTTGGCATTGCTGTTATCTCCTATCAAGAGGTACCCAACACCAAGGTCATTCTTGAATGAAGTATCACTGGGAAACAGCTGAACTAATTTCTGGAGAGTAAGCAGGGAACCCCTCATACGACCTAATTTGATTGAAGGAGATTTAATTACAACTCCAGACAGGAATAAGGGGAGTCAGATGCTTCCACATCCCAAACTGGGGCCAAGCACTCCACTTTCACCAACAATCAAGCAGCAGAACTTGGGAAGGAAAACTTGTGCAGTCAGGAGCAGCTGCTGGGTGGTCACTAGGGGTGTAGCTGTAGGAGGAACAAGTGTTTCAGGAGATGGCTGTGGAGAGCACATCATGCAGTGTTGTGGGAGCCTCTAGTGGAAAACCCTTCACAGTGTAGCAGCAACAGCACTTGGGCTGCTCTTTCACACACAGATGCCAAAGTGCTTGACAAAACTAGGTAAAGCTGTTAAAATAAACTTAGTGTTAATTGATTAAGTCATGAAATGCATTGCTAGTGTGAAGCAAGAGCTCTGCTATAATCCAGTTCTGAAATTAATCAAGCCTGACATGCTTAAAATCAATTCTTTTCCTTGACTTCCTAGAGGAAGTCTGGCTGAGGAAGAAAAGTTGGTATTAAAATCCAACCAACAGAACTTTTCTCTCCAGCAAAGCTGACTGTGCCTTATTCTACTCAGCACTTCTCACACATTGCAGAGTTGAGATCCAAACTTTCTGATTTTATCCCCAAAGTTAATTCCATTCTTCGTTTGTTCACTGATAGTTTATTCTGGGTATGTTTACTCTGCATCTACCATTGATTTCCTCATGAATTCCCTTAGCTTCAGAATATTTTCTTCTTTGTGAATACAAGGTTTTGACTACCTCCTGCCAGAGGTTTTCACAGAACCTAGTGTACTATTACCATGCAAGCAATACTATAAAATATATACTAGTTCCCTAGAAAAAACCTTATAAAAAATATTTCAAAATTAATTTAAGCATTTAAGACATGAGGAGCACAAGTCCTACCAAAAATTCAGGCACTTCTAAATCCCTGGGGATCTTTTAAGTCTTGCTCTTAGTAATTCCATATTTTTTGTCACCCCCAAATCTTACCAAGAAACTGCTGCCTGTCTGCTTCTCGTTTCAAGCTCAGCTTTATCAGATCTGAAGGGACATTTGGCAGACTAACCACCTCATCATAGGTGTTGATGGCTTTCTGCAACATCTCATTACTTCTCATTTTCTCAGCTAAGTCATCTTCAGACTAGAAAGAAACATAAAACCATTATTAGAACACAATCATCCATTAGCCTTAAAACCCACTTTCTTTGCTTAAAAGGCAAACTGTGCAATTGTTAGAATATGGGAACAGGTTTTGAGGGAATTGAAAGGCAAAGAATAGTAGATGATACCCAAGAGGCAAAAACTGTCAGGATAAAATCTGCATAAATTCACCAGCACAGACACTATAAATCTTCTAAGGAGGTTTAAGACATATCTGCTAGACTTTTCAGCTCCTGAAAATGGAATTTCTCATAGAATCACAGACTGGTTTGGGTGGGAAGGGACTTTCCAAGCTTATCCCCTGCAGGGAGCAGGGTGCTCAGAGCCCCCCCCAACCTCCCCTGGGATGGTGCCAGGGATGGGGGAGTCACCACCTCTCTGGGCAGCCCAGGCCAGGCTCTCACCAACCTCACAGTAAAGAATTTTACTTCTCTCCAGTCTAAATCTCTCTTCTTTTATCTTAAAACAATCACCCCCTTATCCTGTTACAACAGGCTCTGCTAAAACATCTGTCCTCTTTCTTACAAGCTCCTTGAAGTACTGAAAGGCTGAAAGAACTGAAAGTTCTTTAAAACTCTGTTGAAATGTTTGATTTTCTCTGTTTAGGACACTTCTGGCTTATTTTCAGTACCTGTGCTTTCCCATATCTTGCTCGAGGACTCTGGGGATATTGACTCACTAATGCTTCAAAGGCCCTTAGAGCTTCTTCAGCTTTTCCCTGTGGAGATATTTATCAGATAGAATATTATTATATATATATCTCAATAATATGTAAAGCACTGAAGGATGTATCACCTAATAAAAAAAGTAGTTTTCCCAATTTAAAGATCCCAAACAAAGGAAAAGGCTCAGGCCTACTCAAGTAGGCCTCACGAAGCATAATGACACACTTCTATTACTTAAGTTCTCTACCAGTTGACTTCAAATGTACAATACAATGATAGGACAGAACTAACCCTGGTATATTTATTTAATTTAAGCTTTTTTTTTTTTTTTCAATATAGAATTCAACAGTTCAGCTAAATATTTTCAAGGTTCAGGGTGAGCAAATGCACATAAACAGACATACACTTCAAAAATGTAAAGCAAACTATCCAGCAGAAATTGAAGGAGAAACATGCACTGAATATTTCATTTACACAAGTTATTTTGACACAAAGTCATCTACCACTAATTGTCACATTTTTTTGCAAGATTATTTTTATTTTATTCACTTTTTGTCCACTGTCTCCAGTCCAGAGTGAAACATTCAAATCTTACTTTTTTACGTAGTTTTTCTGCAGCATCTAGTTCAGCTTTAATGGTCTTATCAAACTTGTTTAAGAGCTTTGGCTTCTTCTTCTTTTTAGCTAGAAGAGATGTAAAACCCACACAGCTGATTATTTCACAGCCATTGTTTGAAGTACTTGATTTCTCACTTATTCCCATCACAAGCTCCTCTATGAAAGGGAAACCTCCAGCAATTCCAAAAGAGTAACTTTTGATAAAGTATTTTTCAGCTCACCTAGTCAAGGATTTTTTTTCCCCTCAGAGAACTGGGACTTTTTTTGGTGTTTTTTTGGTTTTTTTGGTTTTTGGTTTTTTTTGGCTGTGGGTTTTTTAGTTGGTTTAAGTTTAGTTTTATAGTTTTCCTAAAAAATAAGCCAGCTGTTTTTCAAAAAACCATTGCTTAGGGATCTCTGGCACAAAGATCTATCTTTCCATCATATCTGACTATGGTGATGCATTGGAAGAGAAAGAAGAAACGTTGGATAGAAGAACCACCAGCCTCAAGTTGCCCCAGGGGAGGTTTAGGTTGGAGTTGAGGGACAATTTCTTCCCCTCCAGGGTTGTCCTGGGCTGTCCCAGGGCAGGGTTGGAGTCTCTGTGGTCCCTGGAGGGGTTTCTAAGCCCCCAGTGGAACTGTGGTGCTGAGGGACATGGGTCAGTGGTGAGAAAATTGCTGGACCAAATGACTTAAAGGTCTCTTCCAACCCAAAGATTCCATTCTTCAACCTTTTTGCCACCCTCCATTACAAAAAGGTATTTTCTTCCCATTTTCAGTACAATTACATCTCAGCTCTAGAGCAGCAGGAGATCAATATGAAAAGCTGGAAAGGAGCTGTTAACATAAATATTACTCAGCTGCTAGGCACCAGTATAGCACTGTAAACATTATATAATGAGCAATCATTTCCATCTCCCATTCTAGCCCTGTGCTGAAGGATTCACCAGGGAGTGTTCAGTGTAACCATCAAGCTTTCCTCTCTATCCACCAGATAGCCTGTTACCTCCCTGCAGGGGCATTTCAATAAATTATCCATTGCCTCCTTCTAGTCTAATAATCTTTTAGCAGATG
The DNA here is from genome assembly GCA_025447755.1 of Corythornis vintsioides. Taxonomy (NCBI): domain Eukaryota; kingdom Metazoa; phylum Chordata; class Aves; order Coraciiformes; family Alcedinidae; genus Corythornis; species Corythornis vintsioides. The sequence goes on along the minus strand of JAOEGS010000463.1, from coordinate 70,071 downwards.
GGACCCAATATATTAAATTCAGTGGTAGAAAGAATTTAACTTCTGTGTTTTCAGAGTTAAAAAAAAAAAAATCAATGTCACTTTTCTTCAGTCACTTCAGGTTTCATCATGTAGCTGAAGCAATGGATGGTGTCAAATTGCTCAGGTGATTTGCAGCCCAAATCTGGCTGAGCATTCAAATGGTAATAATTCCTCTGTATGTCACACTATGGTCTTGTGAGAACAATACTGAGGATTTCCAGGCATGGCCTTGGGGGTCAGGACAGGTTTTCTACCTAGGATTGCTGAAGAATCCCTGAGAGAAATACAAGTTTCCACTATCCAAGCAGAAAGCTAGGAAGAAATCTTTTAAGGAACTCCAAGCTAGATCTTTCTATGGAGAATAATTAATGGACAGTGATGACAAGCAAATATCTCTCCCTTCTTTATTAAGATACAGAAGGAAAAAAACAAACCCAAGAGCCAAAATATTTTGGAAGAGGTAAAGTATCAAATGTTTAGTAAACACCAGCCTGCAAGGTCATCCAATGCAAGATGATGAAATAGCTGTTCTATATATCTACACTGATATAAAAAAATACACCTGATATTTCAGTTTCTATATGTTGAAAAGCACTTAGTCATCACCAAAAGCAGTAATGATCTTTTTCTACAAAGCACAGAGAAATACCTTTGAAAAATAATGAAATTACTGCTAGATACTAAGCAGACCACAAGAGCAACATGTGAAAAATGAGGAAAAGGAGCCAAGTGATTAAAGGTGATTGAATCACTTAATTTTGAAGAATAGATTAAAAATAATTTGTCTTTAATTGTCAGGGTGGTGGGAGGGCAACATTTCCATCTTGAAGAAGCAATAAGAAAGGGGAAAGGTAGCAGTGAAGAGCTTGCCACTGGAGGAGTGTTGTAGGCCATTGTGGAGAGAGTAGCTCCAGGCATGAAAAAGAAACATTATTTTCTGTATCACCAGTCAGGACAAGAACTAAAAGGTTGAAAATTGCTACAGCTTAGTATTTGATTTGGACACCTAGACCCAGTGTCTCTGGGCAAACAATACAACAGACTGCTGAGGGTAGTTGTGGCTTTGTTCTTACTGCTAGCAGGGGAGTTTTATTTCAGTTTTAAATCAAAGCTGTAACTAACTGTAGAAATTATAGAGTAATGTCTCCTTATTTCTATCCCATGTAGGGAAAAAGGGGTTTTTATTTCTAAATGGAACCTGAAATAAACACCTCCTCATGTGACACAGTCTCATAGCAGAAGTAAATACCAGTGATCATGATCTGTTCCAGTTTTCCAATGAAATCTGTGACCTGTTTTATTAGTTTTCCACCCTCCTGGTCCCCTCCCCTCAAATACTCTGACCTTCCAAGATTCAAACTTTCTATGATGGGCTGCAAAACCCACAGATCTATTAGCAGATCAACTGCTTCTACCTGGAATTCCAAACAAGCTCAAGCAATTGTCCCCCCTCCCCCTATCAGGACCCCAGCATTACCCAAATTAGGTTCTGAAATGGTGCTGCCTCTCAGTGGGTGCCTGAATGAGGATTTGATGATGACAAAAACCTCCTGTCATTGTCCTGTTGTTTGGGAAGCCCATTAGGTGAGAGAGTGTCAGTGATCCACATGCTTTATGGCCTTCTAGAAATGATAACTTGGAAGGGATAAAACCAAGTAACTGCATCTAGACAATTTAAAGCCAGTAGCACTAAGATAATTAAAAGACCTTTCTAAAGTGTACTGGTAAAACAGGTAAAAACCTCTATAATCATCAACTTAGCTGGGGAAGCAATTGGACAATAAAAATTGAGGCATTTTAGGGACTAATAAAGCTGTGGAATCTAATGACTATAATAAATCTTCAGCTGCAGTTATTCCAGAACAATTTCCCTCGCAGTAAAAGAAGAATTCTACAGGGTTTTCTGTCTGATATTACTGCTGGTTGGTTAGATGTTGATGGTAAGAAACAGTGGCAGAATGACCATTTTATTTTTAAAATACATCTTTAGAAAGATGTATTACCATTCTTCACCTCTCCCTTTCATCATCAAGTCTTCTTGCTTCCAAGGCCAGAGAATCAAGAGACCCTTGCACACCACCACAAATAAATTTCTTCCCTGATTTGCTGTATGAATATCCAGACTAATATTGTCATGTCCTACAGATTTAGTGCAGTGTGATGTTGGGCAGCAGCTCTGGGCTTTGAGAGCTGCACTTCTGTGAAGAACAACATTGGCCATTCTGCCCACAGCTCATTATTGGATGCAGGCTACAATGAAATATAGAATTAAATGGATAGGAAAGGTGTTTAACCTTAAAAGCAGACCTTGCAAGGGTGGAACTCAGCCCATCTAAGCCAAGGTGACAATGCTGGAGGTGAGCTAAGTGTGCAAGCTCTTCCTCAGCCAAATGGAGATCTGGGTAAGGTGCTCAATAGAGTTTAAGTTGGAAAATCATCCTAACCTCCTGGTACCACAGTGGAATTGTACCTAGTGCCAGCAGGTTGACTCTGATCTGGGGAGACCCCCCCTGCAGTGCTGGGTCCAGCTCTGGGGTCCCCAGCAGAGCCAGGGAGCTGTGGGAGCGGGGCCAGAGGAGATGCTGGGAGAGCTGGAACCCTCTGCTGGGAGAGCTGGGGGTGTTCAGCCTGGAGAAGGCTCTGGGGAGACTTTACTGCAGCCTTTCAGCACTTAGAGAATAGGACTTGGACTTACCCTTTTCTGTTCTGTCTTGTTCAGTTTCTTCTTGGCTTCTCCCTAGAATATTAAAAATATAGCTTCGTTGAAGTAAATGTGTTCACAGTTTAGGATAAGAAAGAGATAAGAAAATTACAATTTAGACCCAAATTGTAATTGGGCCAACATGGATTTTGGTTACATTTGTGTTTTTTAAAGCAACTGTAGATTACTGCCTGAACTACAGTTACATAAAAGGTCTTTATCTGGAGATGTTTTAAGTATTAATATTATTGCCTTTGTCACAAAGTATTTCAAACTTTCCCCTTCAGCTACATGAGATGTTGTTGATAAACACAATACAATCTGTTCTGCAGGAAAAAAACCCTCTTTGTGGCTTATAAACTTTTGGCAACACTAGCTTAGAATGTATTTTTAACTAAAATGTAAACCCCATGAAAATTACTTGGGAACCTAGATCTTATTTTTGGGGCATGTGGAAGCTTTTGTCTTCCTTCAGCTTTTAAAACTATTTCATCCATAGCAATGATCACACAGGAGTTTCATAAACATCTGAATGCAATAAATATGGTCACACTGGAAGTCAATCCCCTCTTGGATTACATCATAAAATCCAGATTGTCAATTGAATGGAAATAGTGACAAAGATCTAGAGTCAGTTACATACTAAGGGATAACCTGGAGAAAGAATATTATCATTAGAGCAGTAAAGTGTTGTTCAGAACTTGCTAAAAACTGGCTTTTCTTCTTTTCTTCCACAAACCATGTGATAAATACAAGGTTATATCCACCTGTATGTCACAAAAAATATTCTATTTTACAAAGAGCAAGGACACAGCTCCAGAAGAGGCACAGAATGGTTATAGACTTCTAGATATTTATATATTATAATTATGTATTTCTATTATTTTGACCAACTCAAAGCACATGAATTCATTGCAGGGCAGGTACCAGATGCTACTTAGCCACATTTTCCCCCCTGTCTTCTCCCTTATCACTGATATTCTCACCTGACCTCTTCCCCCCCATTCCCTCTGGGTCACTCAGCAACCCTCTTCCACCCAACATGGACATGGATGTGAGTTCTGCCCCTCCTTTCCCATCACAGAAAATATGAGCTTGTGATGCTCAAGTCTGCTCCCAGCTCCCATTTCTTGTCCAGCTTCACATCTCTTAATTCCTGAGAAGCTCATCTACACCCAGGTAAGGATGAGGATCAATCCTCCAAGTTCTCACACTTTTCCAAGCCAGATTCTGCTAAATGAGCTGCCAAAGCCTTTAAAAAGAATTTTCAAAAGCCCATTCTCTTAAGCAGCTGCTTTTGGAATTGATCACCAGCTGAGCTTGGAGCTCTGAAGGTCTTTGCTCAGCTCTCACCACACTGGCCAAGGCAAATACTCCTCCCTAGGGATAATATCTCCCACATTTTTGGGAAAAAAACCCCAAACAAATGACACTAGAAAGACAAAGATATTCTTCTGTGCTTTATTGTAGTCAAACATTAAAACAGATTAAATATACATCAGTTTTTAACAGTCCACTCGACCTTGCTCAGCTTGGCATAGTTTTTGTAAACATGAAGCACGTAAAAACCACATACCCAGTTACAAAATACTTCAGTTTGATCACAGAATCAAGTACTCTCACAGTCCTAATAATTCTACAGACAGGCTGCCACTGCTCTAGAAAAAGTCCTCCACTCCCCAGTCTAAAATTGAGTCCCAAGCTTCCTCACAAAATATGGCTTTGTCAAAATTATTGCTCTGCAATTCACAATCACAGGTAAGTTTACTAGAACATCCCACCCCAAACCACATCACAGTCTATGAGTATTATTGCTCCTGAAAAAAGTCTATCAAGAAATGGCTTTGGGACACCCCTGGGTGGTGAGCAGACCCTCAACCCCACTGCCCTGCATCTCAGAGGCATCCCAAACCAAGATAATCTAATGTGGATGGTGCCCCTTGCACTACAGATGAAGCAACTAAAAACCTGACTTCAAAACAGTGTTCCAGGGATTGAAAATCTCCCTGGAAACTCAAAGGCAACCACTGCTACAGTCACCAAAGTCATTTTTCTTCTTTAAAATTCATCATCTTGGCTTGTTTTTGTTGGGTTTTTCCCCCCCAAAGATCCTCTATCAGGCTTGGCAATTTCCTACAAAAAAAAAATCACAGCAATGATTCCTGAGCCAAAAAAGGGACATCTGCAAAATGCCAAAGGAAGAAAATATGTCTTTGTAATTGTGGAGCAGCAGCACAGAACAGGTAAAAAGTACACCTGGGAGATTAGAATTCTGAGCCACTCAAGGCCTCCATTTCAGAAGTACCATTCATAAGAAAACTTCCTATCAAAGGTCTGAAATTTTGATATCCAAATTTTCCTCAAGGTTGAATTCCCAAAGCTTTTTTTTTAAATAAAATTTTCAAGTCAAATATTTAAGCAAATCTGACCTTTTAAATACCTCACTGAAATGATCAAATCCAGCTCAGAGATCATTTTTATCAGTGTGCAAACCAGAAGAGTTTTCCTGAATTCAACATGATTCCAGCAACTCAGTTTTTGCTGCAATCTCCCCTGACTCCCTGCAGGGTTATTATGTAGTTTCTAGATATTTTTTTTTCTGTAAAAAACCCCAATGTGTGTAAATTTAAGAAGCTCTAATTCACACACAAAGTGTTTCTGGAAGCAAATAATGTAGTGATCTGTCCTTTCTCTAGTATGAGTTGAACACACCCATTTGGTACCTTGTTAGATCATTTCAAAAATCACCAGAAATCCCTGGAGTGTAACTGTTGCCATCACATCAGTGCAAAAAGAGAGAAGTCAAACTTCCCAGCATCGTGTGCACCCCAGGAGTGTTTTCAGTTCAGTGCAGCTAGGCTGGGTGCTGTATCAGCAGTGAAAACACACTCAAAAATTCACAATATTCTATGTTCCGTTTGACCAAACTGCTCTGTACATACTGTAGGAGTCCACAACAAAAGATATATATTAAAATCTGAAAAAAAAAGTAATAAAAAATGCACTTGCTGCTACGTTATAAATAGAATATTAACAATTGCAGGGCCAAGTTGCAGCTCTGGCACACAAACACAGAAGAAAAAAAGACTGAATTCACTAAACTTGACCAAAAGAGGGGGGGGAAAATAAAAAAGACAGGAATGTAAATTAAACATCCAAGTGTTAAAAAAAATAAAAATAAGCTTACTAAAATGACAGTTGGCTACAACCCATTTACAATATCTTAGTGTTTGTTCCCCAAACCCTGAACTGCTTGGTAATGACATCACAAGATCTATTGCAACCATCTGCTCCCCTTTTGTAGCGTATGGTTAGGGCTGGTCCTCCTGATGTAGGGACTTTTCTTTTGAAGCTTTAAGTATCTGAAAAAATAAGGGGAAATCTATTAAAGGACCAACCAAAACACAACTTATGCTAAAACAAACCCCAAAATAATTAAAAATACTAGATGCTAAAAAAAAAAAATAAAATAAAACAGGCAACTTTGTATCAGAGACTGTTGAGAAAATGACTGTTGCCAGGAGCTGTTGTAATTAATTTACACAAAGTTGCTCTATCAGGTGGGAAGGGTAAACTTTGTAGTATTTATTTAAGCAATAAATTTTCTCAGCATATGGCACTTCATTTATTGTGGTAAGGAAATCTAGGCCATGTCACAAATGCATTGAAACATAATTTTTATTTTATTGATTGATTTTTTTTAATCAAGGCCACTTACAATTAGAAAAGAGGATCCAGGGTATGGGGAAGGGTCAGAGTTGTAAAGTGGAAACTTCTCTACACAGAAGGGAATTCAGTAAGTGATGAACACAGGGTTATCAAAATGGCCCTGACATGAGGTGAAAGGATTGAGGGCAGAGGGGTAGGAAACAACCCTTAGGTGTTTAAAATCTGAATATACACAAGAAGGATCAAGATCTAAGCACACAAAGTACCCCAGAAGTGGTAACAGGTCTCCTTTAAAGTCTCCCCTGAGTATCACATTGCAGTTCACTGAACAGCAGGCCTAGGCCAAACCCCCCCCAGTCACACTGCAAGAAGGCCTTAGTTTACAAAAATACTCTAATTGCAAGTAAAATACCCTATGATTGGGCAGGAATATTGGTAAAAACTTGAGAAATAAACTCAGAGAATCAGTACCTGCAGATATCTAAAGATTCAGTGACCAAGGAGCATTTTTTTTGGTGATGAGGCCTGTAGTCAGCAAAACTCTGACCTCAGTCAAGAGGGCCTTGGTTTACAAAAATACTCTAACTGCTAGTAAAATAGCCTATGATTGGGAAGGAATATTGGTAAAAAAGTTAAGAAATAAACTCAGAGAATCAGTACCTACAAAGATCCAAAGATTCAGTGACCAAGGAGCATTTTTTTTGGTGATGAGGCCTGTAGTCAGCCAAACTTTGACTTGCACTCCAGTATATTCAAATCCCACCCCCCATCTCTTCACCAGCCACATGAGAATGCTTCTCAGGGCTAAATTCATCCTCTGTCTCCTGCTTGTCTTCCCAAAACAAGCAGTTTTGTGCTTCAGATCAAAAATCAGATAGCTCTTCACCCAAAACAAATCCGTGCCCCTGTGCTGCAAGTGAACTCGGGTATTTACACTACAAAAAAATAAGGACTTGATAATGACATTTTAAAATGTCTTTCACACCCTCTGAAGTTATGTTCATGATATAAATAGATAAATATTCCATGTATGTGCAGAGTTATATGTGTATAAAGGTGCTCACTGGCTCTAGTACAATGAGCATTATTATTGCTGAAAGAGGATATCCCAGCTTTGAATACCCAAAGAAATAAGAACAAAGACAACAAAAAACTCAACCCCATACTAAGTCCATCACAAATAACTACAAAACAAGCCCTGATAAATATGATTTTCATATTCTAGGAGGAAAATGTGAGATTAATGTTGCTCTCCAATGGAAATTTTCACATTCAAAAAAGGCAGGTAAATATATTTACTAGTAGGAAAAATAATTTAATAGTAATAAAATGTTTATTCATGTTCAGTCATTTAGTTGTCTTGTTTATGTTCTCAGTTTTCAGAGACACTAAGAATTCCATTTTCAGTGCTGAAACAATAAGCTTGTTACAAAACCTATGAACAATTCTCCTGCCTCCTAAGTGGCTCCCACATAACTACACCAAGCACTAAATATTCTTGAGCATATTGGTACCATGTGGCAAATTTTGTGCTGATCACATTATTTTCTACTCCCTAAAATGAAGAATCACATACATGCTGCTACAGCCAATAGTGACTTGTGTGTTTAATAACTGAATAAATAGGTTTTGATTGATTTTCTCTCAATATTCACTACTTGCAGTGCTGCTGCTATGAGCTATTTCCACAAGATACACCAGGATGGAGCTAAAGCTCATCTTGGGCTTTTCAAGAAGAAAAGTAAAGCTAAAAAAGCCCCCCCCACCTTTCAAAAGGCTGAGGAATACAGAATATTTCAGAGTCAAATTAGTTATTTTATCATTCTTATCTTATCTGAGAGTCCACCTGCACTTAAAGGAGCATCTATTCATGAACACCTATGGCTTCAAGCATTTCAACCCAGCACATGGCTGGTAAAACAGGATAAAAAGTCCTCCCAGACTACCCAGTTCTGTATTGATATCAGCATTTGAAATCACCTCAGCTGAGGTTCAGCATCTCACCATGAACTAAGCCCCATCTCCAGTCTGTACTGGGCAACCACAAAGGCCTCTGATGGTTTTTTGACTTCTCTGGCTTATTTTTGGCCTGCCCAAGAACCAAATTCAAGTCTCCACCACACAAGAGCTTCTCCATATTGCAAAGATGTTCTAACCCAAAAGGGAACTCAGGTCAGGAATCTGTCAGGACTCCTGCACTGCAGCTTCTGTCATTTACTGCCCAGAGATACAATTCAAGTGTTTCACTCAACACCAACAACCTGGAGTAATTCACTCCAAAAAGCAGATGAAATGTAGCAAATGCAGCTTTCAAATTTAGAAGCCTTTTAGCTACTCTAAAAATTCTTTTGGTAACATTTAAATTTACTGCTGTCAGGCAACAGATGGAAAAGCTGGAAGTGCTCTCATTCTCAAATCAGTTCTGTCAGGAAGAATGGGATGGACACAACAAAATAGTCCCATTTCCAGACCAGGGGAAATATACTACTCAGTTATATTTGCAATACCACAGTAACTATTACTAGTAATTACCCAGTACAAGATAAAAAATATTGCTTGCAACCCAGGAAACAGCTTTAAAGGCCAATAATGATTTTCTTCACTCCTGTCCACTAAATAATTTGCTTATTAAATTTCCACGTAGCTACAGCTGCATTTTTGTTAAAAAAACCCAAAAACCACAAGATGAACTTACCCATTAGATCATCATTTGAATAATCCTCAGCTTGAACAGGTGTTTCTGTAAATCAGAAGGGTACAAACAATTTAAATCAGACAGCTCTCCAAGTATTTATAAAAAGCTGCATTTTTTTTCCCCTTCTGCTCCCAATGGTGACCCATCAAGACTATTTTCTAGCATTCCATCACAGAAGCAGGGTGACAATTTTCCTCAGTTCAATTCTTTCCATGGGAAAGATTAATTACTGAAGTAATCAGTGAGAAACTACACTACCTGAAGGACAAAGCACCCACAGTTTCACATATTACTCCACTATGGGCTTAGAAAACATCCTTATGTTGCCAGCAAGAACTGTGAAATATGCTGCAGAAAAAGTCAGGAATGTAGTTTTCTTGCAGCTATATTCTATAATACTTATACTTTTTTTTTCCCCCCCTTTATATTTTAAGTAGCAAACTCATGCAAAAGAGAATATACAAACCTGATTCCCCTACTTCAGTGACCACAACATCTTCTGGCTGCATGCTTTCAACTGGTACAAAGAAAGTGTTAAAAGTTATACAGGGTGAATAAAGACATTTTAAATTAAGATATTTTTTTATGCTGAGGGCAGTGAGACACTGGTTGCCCAGAGCAGCAGTGGTTGTCCCATCACTGGAAGTGTTCAAGGCTGGTGGGATGGGGCTTTGAGAAACCTGATCTAGGGAAAGATGCCCCTGACATTGGCTTGGAAGTTGGACTAGTTTATCTTCAAATGTTCCTTCCAACTCAACCCATTCTGTGACTCCATATAGCACATTTCTTTGCTTTTTTTGTTAGTTAAATATAAATGTTAAAAGAGGTTTTCTTTCCCATGCTATAAAAACTCTTACCTGGCAACTCCTTATAAATATCAAAATCTTCAATAACTTCACCTACAAGTATAAAAAGAAGAAAAACAAATAATGAGCTTTTATTTTTCTTTTACACCAGGCTTCAATATTTATACAGTTCCCCAAAATGCTTTGAGATCACAATTCCAAAATACATAGACCTGGTTCTGGGGCTTCATTCTCCTCCTCTGGAATCCCTTGACTGACACAGATTACACATGACAGCCAAGAGCACAGGCAGCACTCAGACACCTTTATCTGTCAGCACTGCACTGCTACAAACAAACAGCAACTTGGAGGAATTTGAGGGAGAAAAAAGAAATTATTCCTTAAGTTGTCTTCCTTGTTTCACTAAATAAATGCTCTTTCCAGTAGGTGAATATTTAAAAGACACTTGAAAAGCTTTGAAACCTGAAATGTTAAAATACTCTTAATTTTGCTAAGCATAATCCCACTTTATTTTGCAGCACCAAATCCATCTCTTAGACACATTAAAGACCAAAATAAAAAATTTTATATGGATAAACTTGTAACTACTTGGTGAGTCCTACTTGATTTCCTGAAGGGCAACAGGCAAGTTCACCTTCAATTGTGGATTCCAAGAAAAAATAAATTGTTTTTCTTCTTATTTTCTCTGAATATGGCTCCTTTTACCTCATTTGCCTGTCCTTGTAAGCTTATGATCACAAGCATTTCTCATTATGGTAAATAAATGGCAATTTCTTTGCACTAAATTCATTCTTGACTTTATTCTAAACAACTGTGGCTTTTCCAACTGCCTGTAAAACATTTCTCTGATCTGAAAAATAATTGTTATTTTAATAACAGCTATTTTAGAGTTTTTTCTTCTTTCATTATCTATGAAACAAAGATTTTCTAATGTGCTCCATATATAAAAATATATATATACACCATGGTGGGAGGAGTATGGGAGTATGCAAAACCCCCATGGATATGGAAATGTACAGATAAATTTCTATACCTGTGTCTTGAGTCTCAGCCTGGATTTCATGGTTTGGTTCTGAAATGAAAGAAAAAGAGAGTTCCTGGGTGGTTGATGTGCACTAAAGATCTTAAAATTGGGTTGTTCCACACCCAGTTTATAGACAGAGAATGGGAGGGGTTGGAAGGGACCTCTGGGGATCATTAAGCCCACCCCAAAAAGTTCATTTCTTCAGTGAGAAGTGCAAAGCCCTCAAATAAAATAAGAATAATGAAAGACTAATTCTGTCAACTCAATGTAGTAGCTGCCATACCATGATCTTCATTATAATCACCATGGACTTCATCCTCTGTTGAAAGAAAAAAAATCAGTATGAAAATTCATAGAATTTTAGACAATAAATACATGCAAAAAAAACAGTGTCAAGATCATTCAGAACAAACAAAAATAAGATTCAAAAGTATAGCATTTTATACTGCATTAAAGTTAGTAGGTCAGAAAAAAATGAAGATTTCTACAAGATGCTGTGAGAAGAATGGAATCATTTTCTGGCATCACAGATTATCAGTAAGCTTTTCTTAGACTGTTCATCAACTCATTTACAAATTACCTACAATGAAAAATGGAAATATAAATCATTTTTATAGAGAGACTGTACTTCTGTAGGGAAATGTTGGAAACCACCTGTGAAGACTTGCTTTTAAAGACAGTATTTTTTTCTAGACACTTCTAGTCATGCAAATTCTAATTATTTTTTTATACCCAGAAACACTTCTATTATCATTTAAAATACAAACATCCATTCTCCTGGAAATAGAACACTGTAAATATTGAATGACATTGCAGAAATATAGGATTCATGTATTTTTTTCTGAATGTAAATATAGTTGGAACAACTTACTAAGGATTTGATGTTATCTATCTACAAGCTCCAATCTTTGGGGTTTTTTTTCCTTGGTTTGGAGCCATAATTCAATGAAGCTTCAATAAAAAGAATTAAGACTTTAGGCTGTACCTGTGTAATGTTCCACAGCATCTTCTGGCATTAGCTCAGAATCACCTTCAAGAAAAATATTTACTCTTTTATGTTCCAATCATATTTTCATGGCACAACTACACAGCACAAGAGAAGTTTAAAATCCTATTTAGCTCCAGAATAACAGACCTAATAATACAGTTTTATCTGGCAGTGACAGCTGGATTGCAAAGCACATCCAGGAGCTACACCATAACTCACACAATATTCAGACACTTCATATCTATTTGTATTTAAGCTCAAAATTAGGAATCCAAGTAGCTCTTTGACAAACCACTGACTAGCCTGGAGGACTCCTGACAGAACAAGATAGTCACTGAACTATTTGTGGATTGGATGCTTGAGGTGTTGTCTTCACAAATATGATGGCTACACAGATGCAGAAATCAGACTTATTTGAAATTAGCCAAAAAAAAAAAGAGAATAAAACTGCAGTGGAACAGCCTGGAGGACACACCACCTTGAAATATGTTTAAAAAAGCAAAAATGATGATGTTATAATTTGAAGGAATGAAAATGTACTAACCTGGAGGTTCTGGATCACTTACTGCCTTTTCCACATCCACATCATATTCATATGAAACTGGAAATTAAGTAACAAAATATGAAATATTAGTGAAATTTAAAAAAATGCAGGAGTCTTAAATTAAAAATGTTAAACGTTTTTAGTATTTAATTATTTGAACTTGCATTCTTTTTTTAACATACCTGGAGCTTCATATGGTTCAGTCTCCACTGCTCCAAGATCATCTGCCACAGGATCAGCCTCTGAGAAACAAACATGTATTTGCAAATTTTAACATTTTTCTACATCAAAAACCTTATAAAAAGAGAGAGTGTAAGGATAGTCACATTTCTCAGCAGAATTGCTAAGCAAATTTCTTCTAATGGCAGAGCAATATATGTATTGATTAAAATAATTAAATTTGTACTTGTATAATTGATAGTTTTCTTACATAAAATAGTGAGACTGTATACACACAAACTATATCTATTTATTAAAAAAAAGCAACTAAAGAAAGTAGAACATATTCACTTGACCTTTTCAATGATAATAATTCTGAAGACTTGAAGTAACTGAAATATTTTAGAAATATTTTCCCCTCATTTGGATTTAGAGCATATAAATTTGCTTCAATATTTTGATTAAAAACAAGTACTGGGGGGAGATCTGCAGACCTGGAATAATTTGTTTGGAAACCAATATATCAGTAATTAAACACCAATATATAGTTCCCTGGATTCCAAAACACATGGTATTAAAATAACTCATTCTGATTTAAAAAATATTTGCCAAATAACCCCTGCAGTGGTTGACAACTGCTGAGTCTCTATGGCAAGCAGAAATGATAAGTCAAGTTTTTAATGAGACAGATTTCATGTGTCTGTTCTTATTTTGGGGAAAAGTTAATTTTAAATATATTTAGTCATTCAGATACCTTTCTGAACTGAGTCTGGTGTTTCATACACCTCTGGAATTTCATTTTTCAGTTCTCTGAGCATATCATCTGTTGTAGGAGCTTCAAAAGCTTCTCCATGTTCTTCTTCCTTCACTTGCCACTGGTCATTTATATTTTCATCTACATCTTCATGTCCTAATCAATAACACAGGACTGTTAGAGAATATAAACTCTGATAAACTCCATTACCAGTAAATATTGAGTTTTCAGCACATCCTTTGTGCCTCTCAACTACTCTCAAAAGGGACAGGGGACCCATCTGTATTTTCCAGCAGTATAAACCCAAACATTCTGCCAGCCCTGCCTTTGTCCCCAGCAGATCTCCTCCCTCTTCCCCCATTCCTGCCCCTCACACAATATTTTGAGCAAGTTTTTGTCCTGCTGCCAAACATCATTGATGGGATTTGGGGATAGAACCTTCTGATTTCTCTTGAAAATGCCAAAGGAGTAGAATGTTTTGTGCAGGCAGAACTAAGTGCACAGCAAGCCCCAGGTCTGAGGCTCCTGTGGCCTCTGGCAGTGAGGATCAGTCCTACCCATGAATGCATTACCAGGCTGGGAATGGAGAGAGTCCTGAAGAACAGCTTGGATCTCCTCTTCCAACTCTGCAGCAGCATTCTGGTGCTCTAAAAGGGTTACAAATGGCAGTGAAGGTGAGGGAAAAAAAGGCAGCTTTGAAACACATGCTCAAGATTTGAAGCTTTGAGTACCCTCCATAAACTTCTTTTCCCATTCCATAAAGAGTGGCCTGGAGAACCTCCCCACCTCATGCAATTCCAAAACTAATTTGGCTTTGCTTACTCTCCACTATGGGAAGTATTTCATCAATCACATCAGATTCACTCTGAAGATGAACTGAAGGAACTTATCCTGGGGTGCACTGAGAACACTGTGCCCAGCAGGTGTAGGGAGGGTCTCCTCCCCCTTCACTCTACCCTAGTTAGCCCACATCTGGAATCCTGTGCCCAGTTTGGAGCTTCCCAGTTCAAGAGAGCCAGGAATCTACTGCAGAGAGTCCAACAGAGCTACAGGGATGGTTAAGGGACTTGAGCATCTCTCCTGTGAAGAAAGACTTGAGGGACTGGGTGTCAAAGGGAAGGGGCTAGGCTCTGCTCTGGAGTGCCCAGCAACAGGACAAGGAACAATGGGGATAAACTGGAGCAGAGAAGGTTCTCCTTCTTCATGGAAGGAACTTCTTCCCTGTGAGGGTGACTGGAGGCTTCCCAGCCCCACCTGGACCTGCTCCTGTGTGGGCTGCCCTGGGGGACCCTGCTCTGGCAGGGGGTTGGACTCCATCATCTCCAGAGCTCCCTTCCAACCCCTCCCATTCTCTGATTTTATCATCTACACTGCATTTTTTTTTTTCCTCAGGAGCAGGAACATCAATAACAGATAACCAAGAATTCTCTTCTAAGCACAAGAAAACAGTTAGAATTCAAATGAAACCTCAGACCTTCTGTTTCAGCTACAGGTGAGGGAGACCTTACCTGGCTCAACGTAGGGCTTCTCAGCAGGCTGGAGGGGCTCCTCAGGCTCTGGTGATGTTGGCTGTGCTGGGACAGATCTTTCTTTAAGGCCTGCATTTTTCAGTTATAAAGTTAACTTTATGCTCTTTTGGATCTGATTCAATTATAAACTAAGAAAAAAAAAAGTTGTTTCAATTCAATCAACCCGACTTAACCTCTCCAAAATGCATTCAGAGAATTAATCCCAATTCCAGGACTGTCTTTGGGTACAGGGACAAAGACTCAAGTGCATTCAGATAAGAAATGAGGATGTTTTGAAGACAAAGGAACAATGAGGGGAGAGAAAAAAAGGACAGAAATTTCAGCATTTGCCTTTATTTCAAAGGAACTGAACAACTACACTGTTCTCAGCAGCTATTCAGTAGCCAGGAAAACCAGCAGCAGGTTTTTCCTCATTGTTCTCTCTTTGGGTAAAAAAGATTTCATGTGATTAATTAAATATGTTTTATAAAGTGAACTTTATAAAACGTGTGACCTGTAGAAAATGGATGAACTTGCTAAAAAACCTCACAGAATAAGAAGTGCTTGGAATTCATGGTTAAAACTGAGAAGATCTAATGAAAAGAACTGTAGCTTCTTCAAAATACCCTCAACCTTCAGTTTCTTTTGATAACTCACTACAGAAAAAGCATGACTGATGGAATTTCTCCTTGTCTTTGGAGATCAAAACACAATGAAAAGCAAATAACCAGCATCAGCAACAATTAGAAGTATGGGAAGAGAGAAAACTTTCAAGGCTATGAGTTATGGCACATCTTCAGCCACCACATCCTCAAGAAAAAATAAATTAGTATTAATCTAATTCCTAATTCTAATTTCTCCACTATCCTTTAGGATCAGACTGGGACCAGGGAAAAAGGCCCAGAAAAGTTGTGTTCCCACCTTTAGAGGTTTTCAAGACCTGGGCACACCTCTGAGATGCCCCAGTTTTGAGCAAAATGCTGGAGTAACTCTCCTGAAGTCCATTGCAAATGGAATTCTGCTATAAGGTTACATCATTTTTCTTAGGTTCATAATTAAGTTTATATTCTGAGGTCAATTAATGTGTTGCAAAAAGCCACACACGTGCACACTGCTCAAAAACTGATTTTTCAAGGGCTGGATGCACAGGTATCACTAGAAAAATAGTATTTAAGAAAGCAGAGGCTACACCATAATAAACACTCCTATGCTATTAATAATCCTCTAAAAGTAAATTATATTATTCCACTTAAAAATACCATACTTCAAATCAATAAAAACACAAAAGGAACTCATTAGAAAGGTGGTATTTTGGGGGGGGTCAAACACCTCAACACAAATAGGATGAGTGTGACTCAAAACAATGTTCTGTAGAATTAATTTATTATTTTATTGTGAGAAAAGCACATTTTTATTCCATTAGCCTACATATTATACCCACACCTCTTCAAATGAGTCCTCACAGCCTCCAACCACCAGAGTCTCCAGTGCCAGGCACCCACTTGCTTTGCTTCATCAACAGGGTATTTCAAAAGATGGTGACTATTTCACAGCCAACAAGCATTTAGGGTGTGAAAAATGGATTTTTTTTTTACTTGTGTGGTGTATTTTTGAGCTCAGGTAGTAGTGAGCTATGTTAAGTTGAATGACAATAATATATCAGAGATATACAACAGCACAACAGATCTCAGGGGCAAAAATAATCTCATTTTATTGTGTGGCTGTCTGGACAGCCTGGAGTGCTGCTCAAATAAAAACTCTTGGAAGAAAGGAGAAAAAAGAAACAAAGAAAAAACTTTTGTAGAGCCAGATAAGCTTTGGGTCATAAATACAATTAATATGTTAATCAGAAAGGCAACCCATCCCAAATTTCCCTCCCAGAGTTACAACTTCTGTCACCTTAGGGGTAAAAAAAATAAAGTGATGTGCCACCATTGTTGAGAATGCTCCTGTCAGATATTTATCAGAGCAGAGGAATAAATAAACACTCCCATCATCACCCCAGCTAAATGTTCATGATGCAAATGCATTTATTAGAGCTTCATTCTGTTTCTTTGCTAAGCAGCATGATGTTCAAAACCCCCCCTTTTCCCTCCTTCACACATGAATATATATATTTATAACTCTATAAATACCACCCATTAATGATCACAGCTAAAACCTTAAGCCACTGTATTATTTACTATTTTCTACAGCTTTCAGCTGAGCTATTTTTCCATTCATTTCTTCAAAAAGAAATAAATTCATCATCTTACTCTATGATCACAGGGACCAAAGCACCTTCCAGAGACATGAATGAGCTGTACTGAAAATCTGAGTCATGTTGCCACGTGTTGTACACAAAATTTAAACCAAACCACCCACAGGATCAACCTTCAGGACTTAAATCTCCTCCCCCATGCCTATAACTCAGCACAATTTCACTCCTTAGTTTGGTTTTCTAATAATAACTGAGGTATAACAAGAAATCTGCAACTTCCATTACAAGTTTTCTGCTGAATCTTAGGTAGTTTTAATTGTGCAATTCATATTTCCACATCCTGAGTGATGTTGTCTAGTAAAATGAGCAAATATTCCCTTCCCATAGATACCTGAAAGCAAATAAATGCTCAATAACATATGGAAATGTCTCTGCAGAAATGTCTATTTTTTATCATGCAACTGCTGGAAAAATCAGTCCTAAAAATACAGAAGAGCAAAAGATCTCAGGAGTTTCCTTATGGAAGTCACACAGCTGAAAAGTGTTGTTTGAAGAAAATAATAGCTGCAAAATATATATATATATATATAAGCTGTTCTCTAATTGAGTTCAAGCAGAATTCAATCAGCAGCATTTCACTTCCCAAAGCACAACTGGAATCCAATGACCCCCATCCCATCAGGTGGTTGAATTTTATAAAGTATTTAGAAGTATTTATTACCAAAGCTTGGAAAAATCAGGACACACTTCAGTGGAAACTGACAATGAATCATCTTTTCAGACCAAAATATATATATATATAATTAAAGGAAGGAAGAAAAGCTTCCCATATTGTCACAGGATCAATAAAGCTTTTGGATGAGCACACCCTGAAGCCTCAGAAAAATAAACACTGAAGCTGGTTGGAGTGTTTGTGCATTAAATAGTTCTCAGTCTTCCTAAGAAAAATGGTTTACAGGGAATAATTGACATTGACTTGCTAAGTCCCCATGACAATTTATCCCATTAATGCTCCTCTGGGTTGGTTTTGTCAAGTAAAAATATTTTCTTGTGAGTTTCCACTCTGTGTGTCCAGATTCTCCTCTTAATACTGCTTTTAAACCTGCATTTGCTGCACAACATTCCCCTTTCTGTATCAGAAAACATCATTTTAATGCAAGGAAACTCAGAAAGGGAGAATAAACCCCAAAAAACTAATGTAAAACAAACCCAGATTTGAAGTTAACTCGAAGCAATGTCAGTTTGACAGCTCTGCTTTCAATATATATTGAAAATATATATTGTTATTGAATATATGTATTGTTAGCCAGGCAACTTGACTTCTGTACATTGAGTTTCCCAGCAGAGAATTTTCCCTTTGTGTTTACAATGCCAAATAATCATATCTAGTTGTTTTTCACCCTCATTTCCAGCAAATAATCTCTTTTTTACTGCCATCTTTCCCACAGTCATGGATGTAGATGCTGAATTTCTCATCCTTGAGCTCTGGTTCCTCAGCAGCAGCCCCAAAATTCTGTTTATTTCTTCTCCTTTTTGTCTTCCTTGGATGGATTTTTAACTGCCTTTTTGGTTTCTTTGTCTTTTCTCACCTGAGTATCCTTCTCACTGGCTGATTTTTTGGTAGTCTCCTTGGATTTGGCAGTTTTGTCTAAGCCTTTTTCCTTCCCTCTGTCTTTTTTAGCCTTGTCAGAATCTTTCTTTCCTTTTTCCACATCAGCAGCTTTCTTGTCCTTTCGATCAGTGGCATCTTTCCCTTTCCTGGCTTTCTTTTTTTCCTCCTCATCTTTGCTTTCCTCCTTCTTGGATTCCTGCTTCTCCCTTGATTTCTTGAGAGGTTCTTTAAGAGCTTCTTTTACTTTTTAGGTTTTTTTTGGTTTTTTTTCAGTTAAAAGAGAGGAAATGTTCAATTAAGGGAACTATTTTTAGATCAGAAAACACCAGCAAAAGCTTTGATCCACTTCTTAATGCTTGTTAGTTGCCAAGTTGAACTCCCAGAATTAATTATTGAAGCTTGAAGCACTTCAAACAAATTAGTTTTGACTTTTAGCAATACCTCACACCATGCAACCTTAGCTAGTGGCCATACATCCAAATAAAGCACAGAAAACCATGTTTCCAGTAGCTCTTAACCAGCTTCTGCAGAATATTGAAACCAATTTGTTCTGGGAGCATGAAAAACAAAAATCCCAGTAAATTTGGAATGTCTGACAACAGAAGAATGACAATTGGGGGGTCAGAAGCCTGAAGAGCACAACCATTTATTTCACTGTTTTCTCAACTACAAAGTGTTTATAACACTAATATACACCACAATATTTTACTGATGTTGTTACCTCAGATTAAGCCAAGACAAAAATGGATCTGAAATGTGGTTTACAGAAATAATTTCATACTAATTGAGAAGAAACAGCAACGTCCTGGGGAGTTAAATCAGCTGCACAAACATTAATTTGTTCTGATCATATTTGCTGCAGAGTAACAACTGCAAATTCATTCTTGTTTCTTTGCTTTTCCATATGTAGTAAAATAAATACATGTCAGTACCAGCAGCATTCTCCAGAAAAAAAATCTAATTTTTAACTCTTTCAGCCTTTGAACACTTTGCCACTTCTTCATTTCTCCTACCAAACACCAACACAGAACCCCAAAAGCAGGAATGGATTGTTAAATGCCATTTATTACCTTCTTGGGAGACACAATTTTGCAGCCAAGTCAAACAAATGCTGAACTGAACACATTTAGACCTTTATGTCCTGTTCACACAGCAATGGAATGATGAAGAAACAGCAGAAATTTGTTGCCCACTTTTGAGCTTCTGGAAATTTTTCTAAGTATCATCACTGTATTAAACCTATAAATAATACTAAAGGGGAAATTCACCTCAATTTCTCCTCCCAGAAGAAAGAAAATGAAAGTATTTCAATCCAGACCAGCAGAAATTAAGGTGCTCAAGGCCAATATAATAATAATAATAATTATAATATAGCAGTAGTAACAAAGATAACAAAAGGAGGATTTCACACAGAGCAAAATCTGCAGATACCAGGACTTTATTAACATGCAGAATATGAAGTTATCATCAACTACTTATTATCCAAACAACTGTTGTAAAAACCCCACAATCTCCAGTTAGAAAAGCACTCACACTGCCATTAAATTACAATGGGTAGTAAAGAGCAAAACAATAACTGAAATATACTGAATAATATAAAAATAATAACTGATTAATAACTGAATAATGGGGAGCCAGCACTGCTGGGTTAGTCAACATGGTTTTAACCAGGATTAGAACCTGCACTCTGCAGTTGCAAGGCTCATGCATTTCAGACATCACCATCTGCAGCAAGTTCCACAAGAAAAAAAAAAAAAGAAATAAACACATGAAAAATACCTTTGACTTTAGTTTTTTTCTTGGCTACCCCTCCTGGCTCCTCACCTGATTTGTGGCAAAATGGAAAGAGGTTATGAATGGATCTGGGGTGTCCAAAAAAACACAGAAGACTTTTTCCAACCTGCCACGTGATGTCAAAAGTCATCTCCACACTGATGCTGCAGAGAGACCAAACTTTAGCTCATTCAGAATCAAGCACCTGCAGGAACAAGAGCTCCACAAGTAGTGGAGATGGAAGATGAATAAATCCATTTAAAATACCCCATCTGCAGCCATTTGAGATGCTTTTTTGGCTCTCAGAGCTGGCTCAGTGCCCCAGGATTCCTCCCCATGGTTATTGTGCCAGTTCTCTCCCAAACTCACTATTTTATATATAATTTGATACACATAAGCATTCAAACACTCCATTTTCTAGAGAAACTAAAAGTTCTTTAAGCATGCAGGTAGTGTAGATGATACAGAGTATTTCCCTGCAGTTAACTACACTCTGTTTCTTTATCCAATGGCCAAATACATATTTTACCCAAGGATGCTCCTATTCCAAAAAGCTCATTTCAGTTCAGTTCAAACACTTACTGCTTGGCTTTGGGTATTTTAAGACTGTTAAGACCTCAATTAAAAAAAAAATAAACCCCACTGTCCAAAGTCAGGTGGTGCTGCTCATTCCCACTGATACCTTGAGCTCAAGAGGCCTGAAGAGAAGAACCTTCTCCAAAATACAAATCATTATTTATCTCACCTCATTCTGCATGAAGAGATGGGATTAGCACCACCATGCTGCTGGGGATTCAATCCTAAATCCCATAAATACAGCTACTTCACTAAAATCATGTGTGTTGCTACCTGAAAAACCACTAGAAAGTTTATTAAATAGATTTACTGTAACTTTTCTTAACTCATAAATCATCTAAGCAACCTAAAAGAGATTTGCCCACGTCTCAACATTAGGCTTCTCACTATACATCAACTTTTCTTCTTAAAAACCCAAAACAAACCCCCTTAATTCTTCATGAAATTTAGATTATTTCTTTTATTATTTCTAAATCCATTGCAATCAACTTGCATTTAATTATCTTAAGTTTATCTACCAAGACTTGACATTATGCCCATGATCTCTTGAGAATGGGTTAGCCAGATAAAAATACAATATTTAGATTAATTCCCTTCCAAACTCATACTTGGGATACAAAATCTCAAGCACTTCCCTCATAAATGACCATCATTGCTGAAGTCTGACTTGCCTAAGTTCATTATTCAATCTTATTAATTCTAAGCTATGCATAAGGAAATAATTCTCTCATATAAAAGGCATAATAGACTCCAACTTTGTTATACTACAGCATATAAATAGTAACAAAATATTTATATAATAAAATATAAATGAAATATAAAAATA